>JAWQRP010001032.1:0-21700 GCA_033557875.1 Quadriops clusia | reverse complement strand
AAGACAAGTCAAGTCAAGACTTGACGCGCAAACACTGTTTTTTGTGATTCGGATAATCGGCGATTCGGATAGTCGGAGTTCGGATAATTGGAGTTTTACTGTATTTGAATTGTCAGAATTGTTTTTTTTATTTTATGCACCTTTTGTTAATATCTGTTTGAGCCTGTGATAATCCATTTTATTTATTTAAATTTAGATTTGCCCAAATTTATTTATTTAAATTTCGGTTTGCCTAAATTTATTTATTTAAATTTAGATTTGCCCAAATTTATTTATTTAAATTTAGGTTTGCCTAAATTTATTTATTTAAATATAGGTTTGCCCAAATTTATTTATTTAAATTTAGATTTGCCCAAATTTATTTATTTAAATTTAGGTTTGCCTAAATTTATTTATTTAAATATAGGTTTGCCCAAATTTATTTATTTAAATATAGGTTTGCCCAAATTTATTTATTTAAATTTAGGTTTGCCTAAATTTATTTATTTATTAGATTTTACTTAAATTGATTTATTTAAATTTAGGTTTGCCTAAATTGATGTATTTAAATTTAATTTGCCTGAATTAATTTATTTAAATTAAGCCAAGCCTAATTAACTAAGAACATTTATTTTATTTTTTTAATCTCATTTATGATTATTGATTTGTTGTATTAATTATGTCAACACTTGTAAAAACTTTTACTTTACTTTTATCTCACTTACGATTGTTAATTTCGATTCTTGCCTTAATTACCTCAACACATATAAGAATTTTTATTTTCTTTTTTTATCTAACTTTATTTATATATCTTTATCTATCTATTAATTTTAATACGTCTATCTATCTATCTATCAATCATATATGAATATGTTTGTTAATTATTAATTCAACATTTAACCATCTTGCAGAAAACCAAATCAAAATGGTTCAAAGCGAAACAATAGTCGAGGAGCAAATAATGCCCCACATCGAGAACCTGGCGAAAGGCGTCGAAGAGGGCCGATACCGACTAGTCGGCTGGGCCGTCGACACAACGGGTCGCCGACTAATCGACGAAATCTGCCAGGTAGCCGCCTACACCCCCGACTCGCAGTTTTCCCAGTACATAATGCCCTTCAGCGACATCAAGCTGCTCTACAGGAAACGCCACAGCATCCGCGTGATCAACATGGGCCGGTACCGCATGCTCAAGGACCTGAGGACCAATAAGTTCGTCAAGACCAAGAGCGAGGTCTCCGCCCTCACGGACTTCATCGTGTGGCTCGAGGAGAACCGCGGAGACGCTTCCGACGGAATCATCCTGCTCTTCCACGAGTTCCACAAATCGACCCCCGGCATGCTCCTGGAAGCCCTGCGGAGACACAACTTGGTCGACCGTTTCACCAAAGTCGTCAAAGGCTTCGCCAACTGCTACGGCCTCCTCCAAGCCAAATGTGCCAACACTACGAAGACCTTCAACCTCCGGGTCATGTCCCGAGTCCTCTTAAACAAAGACGAAGACCTGAGCAGCGCCGTGACGAGAGCGCAGACTTGCTACGAACTCGTCGTTCATCTCGGACAGAGCGAGAGGGAGGATCTCGACGCTAAAGGCAGCGGGGACTGCAAAGGCAACGAGGCTCACCTAATAGACTTAGTCCGGCCATACACTAATCCCATTTCTGCCGAAGAGGAAGAAATAAAACTGTTCAAAGTGCTCTTGGAGCGCCAGAATACTTTTAAACCAGTCTTTGGGGCCCTCTTGAGAGCCACCCCGACCGAGAGGCAACACGCTAGTCACCTGCGCAGAATCCTCGCGGAAAACAACATAGATTACGAAAAACTACAAGCTGCTTTTAAAACTGATGCTAAGGACGGATTAGAAAAAGTACTAAAAACCGAGGTAATTATACTTTTTTTTTAAATTCTTCTTTATTTACAAATTCTTCTTCATTTATAAACTCTTCTTTATTTATTTTCTAATTATTTTTTTCTTTTATTATCTATTTCATTATTTTCTATGATTATCTATTTAATTATCTCTCATTATTTATTTAATTATGTTCTATGATTATCTATTTAATTATTATCGCATAATATCTATTTAATTATTTTCTGTTATTATTTATTTAATTATTTTCTGTTATCATCTATTTAATTATTTTCTGTTATTATTTATTTAATTATTTTCTATTTTATTATCTATTTAATTATTTTCTATTATTACTTATTTAGTTATTGTCTGTAATTATCTATTTAATTATTATCTGTAATTATCTATTTAATTATTTTCTATTATTAAGTTATTGTCTGTAATTATTTATTTAATTATTATCTATTTAATTATTTTGTATTATTATCTCATCCTCAGGTGTCAAATGCAAAAGAGGAAGAGCTGAACGAACTCCTGGAAATCCTAGACTGCTTCTTCGACCCGGAAAAGAAGCCGATCGAGCCGAAGCCGCGGTTCTACCAAAGCAACAGAAGGCGACGGCTGAACAGCAACAGGAAGCCGATAAAAAGCGTAAACAACAACAACTCGGATTCGAGCGCGATCTCCAACGACTCGCCGACAAAGGCGGAGGAGGTCCCGAAGGTCGAGGAGGTGCAAGTGGCGTAACCGGACGACATGTGCCTACGCATTCAAAGTGCAAACTTTCGTTTTTCGAGTCTTTGTTAAGTTTATAATTTATAAATCCGTTTACGAGTTGTTTTTCTTTAGAGTTTTATTGATTTCGCGCAACGCCGAAAGTTTGTCGCATTTTGTTATCACTTATTCTACTTTATATTACCATAAAAGAGATAATCGGAGGGAACGTTGCTTCCACTGACTAAATTTTCTAATGATGCTTAGTTACATTTCATTTATGTAGTCTATCGATTACTGCTTATTCTTTTGATGATACGAAGAGTAAATTTTAGTTTTTGAGTCGAGTCATGATCGCCGTGATAAATTACTTTTAAGTTGTGATAATAATAGGTGATTTATTGTAACTTGTTGTTACAGACCTGTTATTTATTGATAATAAACATTTCTAATTATTTCATTGTTTTTTTTTTCCTTTAATATAAATTTCTAATGCCTTAGTTTTTGCCTTATTTAAATGCTTTGTTGCTTTATTTAAATACTTTATTACTTATGTTAAATCAGGATTCTTAAATTAAATATAATTATAAATACTTTCCTGATAGTAATTTTTATTTAATTGTCTACATGTTTGCCTAACTATAGGCATTTTCAAGACATTACAAGAAACTTCATATATTTGATTTGTTTTCACTTTTTGTTTTTTATGTACGTGGATTTGATACAAAATCATATTTAATTTCTTATTCTTTCATTCAAAATATATTTAAAAAGAGAAGGTATTCTACAACTGTTTGTTCATTTAAACACATTGTAAGACAAACCATATTGATATTATATTAAATTAAAACAAAATAAAACTTCGTCAGGAAGTTATTCTATTATTATTATAAAAATATTTATATTATATATAAATAATAACTTTATTACTTATAATAATAATAATATTATACCCAGCAAGGTAATAATTAAATTAATGTAGAAAATGTAAAGGCATACCTTGGTTTTTAATTATTTATTTGTGCACGACAGTTTCGAGAAACACTATTCTCAAAAAGCAAGGTATGCCTATACATTTTCTATTTTAATTTTATTATCACCTTGCTGGGTATAATGCAGCGATTGTTGGTATAATATTATAATCAATATGGCTGGCGACCAATTACCCACAATCAAAGAAGAGAACAAAATTTGGAAATCATAATGTTAATTTGTTTAAGATTGAACAATATTACTTATTCATAATTCTTTGTACCTGATGCATCATGATGATGAGAAGAGTGTTTCTCGAAACTATTATGAGATTATGAATCCTTCAATATATTCAATGAGATTTGGTGATCAATTAACCAGCGATAAAAAGTTAAAGCAATTATTCAGGCATTCCAAGTAACATAAATAAGAAGAATTTTACCAATTGTAACTCAGATTGAGTTACAAGTGAGAGTAATGAGAGTAGCAATTCCAAAATTATAGAGTTAGAAGACGAACAAAACAATTCAAAGAGATATTAGCACATATGTGGTATTAGTCCCAAAACGATACTGAAATCAATGATTATCCCTTCTTGGGAATTGATGATATTCAAATATTTCCAAGAAAATGTTTCAAAAGTTTTTTTAAAGTTATTGGTTATAGAAACAAATAGATATCATGCGCAAAATATCCGTATTGGAAAATGTTTTGAAGAAATTAACAAAAAACATTTTATTCCTTTAATACGTAATAACCATAATAACCGTAATAACAAATATTTCTATATTATGTCCTATACAACTTATTTAATATGTACATTGAAACAAATAATTATAATAAGTGGTATACATAGTATAAGCATCACAAATGTATTCACTAAACTTGTAATTCAGGAATGAATGTACTAAATGTACGAACCAAAATTTTACATTAAAGAGAATAAAAATAATCGCAAGAACTTAATATGTATTGAACTAGAGCAACAAATGTAATGAATAAAAACAATCCTGATATAATGACCGAAAACAATCCAGATATAATGAACACTTTCACTTAGCTTTAGCATCCCCGATTCCGTCAGGATTTATAGCGAACATCGCCTCGGATTCCGGCAGGCACGGGGAATCGTAAATTTTGCAAATTCTCGTCTCGTTGCGACCTTTGCGCAAATACAGTCTCGTAGTAGAAGCGTGAGCGATTATATTGCCCCCAATTGGCTTCTTCGGATCGGCATTGTACATGCTAGCGCCATCTACTTGGGCGACCACTTGATTTGTTATCACAGCGGCAACGCCAAACTCATCACAAAGTCTCAAAAGCATTCTCAAAAACCTAGCTAAGTGCATTTGGCGAGCCGACAGCTCTCCTCTTCCCGAATAATCAGTTCGGTACAAAGCCGTCGCACTATCTACGATCAACAGTGCATATCGAGATTCTGTCATCATAGCCGCCCCGTGCATTAAAAGTTCCATTTGATGGTCCGTGTTGTAAGCCCTAGCATACGAAACGTTATTTAACACTTCTTCCCCTCGCAACTTGAACCGTTCCGCTACCGCCAGCAAGAGTTCCGGACGAAAGGTGCCTTCGGTGTCGATGAAAAGGCATTTTCCTTCGCCTCCGTTGTCATTGATCGGCAGCTGGCAGGTCACCGCGAGAGTATGGCAAAGTTGCGTTTTGCCCGTTCGGAACTCCCCGAATAATTCCGTGATCGATCCCGTTTCGATTCCGCCGCCGAGCAAGCGGTCGAACTCTTTAGAGCCGGTCGTCAGTTGGATAATCTCCGATCTCTTTTGGTAGGCGACGGTGGCTGTGGAAAAGCCCATCGGGACTATTTTCTTCGCCTCGTCCAACAGTTTTCCAGCTTTCTCTTCGGAGATGCCTTTGATGCTTATGAGGTTTTTCTTGGGCGAGAAGGCCACCGCTTCGACTGTGTGAAAGCCGGCGTCTCGTAGTCTTTTTATGTCCTCTGCGGTTATGCCTTTGCCCTATAATACAACATTGGTTTGAAGGTCTAACTTTACGGAGTTATGCAGAAAATAATTTTTGATAATTGTTATTGTTAGTTTGTTTGATTTTTATGAACATTTTTTGTTGGTGTTAGTTATACATTTATTGTTAGTGATTAATCATTAATTAATAATGATTAATCATTAATTAATAATGATTAATCATTAATTAATAATGATTAATAATTAATTAATAATGATTAATAATTAATTAATAATGATTAATAATTAATTAATAATGATTAATAATTAATTATTGATGATTAATTATTAATGATTAATTATTCATTATTGATGATTTATTATTAATTATTAATGATTAATTACTAATCTTGTAATCGTTTTATATTCTCTACAGATATACCTTTGCCCTATAATAGAACATTGGTTGGAAGGTCTAACGTTACGGAGTTATATAGAAAATCATTTTTAATTATTATTATTGTTAGATTGTTTGATTTTTATGGACATTTTTTATTGTGTTAGTTATACATTCATACAATAATAATAAACGACATATATTGTTTATCCTTAAATTGTTTATTACGATGGAAATTTTTTTTAGAGAATTTATATATTAAGATTATATTTGCAGAATATTTGTATATATTTTACATAATTTAATATTATCGAGTTATTATTAAGGACTTTCATATACGTTATAGACTAACGCGGGCTGTGAATTTAAGAGAGAGAAATCAGTTCACATAGATGTCTCACTTGCTCCAAATCGCAAGCATAGTACCCTCGCTTTCATGCTCACGGCTGAATATTTTTTACGTCTGGGGGGATGTTTGGCCCTTACAATTTGTCTGGCTCAACAAATATGGCTTTAAAATAGTCCTCTAAGTAACATATATAAAAATCAAACGTCAGAATATAAGTGAAGTTCAATTATTTTTTGAAGAGCTTTAAAGCGTCTGGCAGAAGTTATGGCCAACGAAAAGTGTCTGGCAGTGCGGATATTATTTTCTAATAATGTTTTATAAAGTATATGTAAAAATCAACTATCGGAATTGAAGTTAAGTTAGTCCTATTTTTACTTACCTTTCTCACCTGATACTTGTAAATAGGCCATCTACCCAACTTAGCAGGTATGCAGGCGTTCAAAGTACACATAAAAGCTACCCAGTATCCCATGTTTCGCCTATCAGAAAATAAGTTATGTCTGGCAGCCCTGGGCTCTTGGACTATTGTATAAGAACTAGAACGTAGAACTTACCATTAGCTTAGATATATGTCTGTTTTGAGATTCGTCCTCTCTCTCTTCCACAACAGTGGCAGTGCTCGATGAAGAAGCCTGGAGACTCATTATTTTCGAAAATTCTGAAGATTAGCAACTATTAAAAAAGATTAAACAAATCGTTACGATTCAAAACGACGCCTATAAACAATGCACAAATCTGTTTCAAATAAACTGGTAAAGACAGGTTAAGTGACTAGTGACAACAGGGTTGCCAACTTTCGCGAACTGAAGATGCCTCTAAAACACCCGGGAAATTCAAATGAAACGTTAGTTTGTGGGACAAAACTTGGCGGAGCAAATGTGTAATTTACGATAAATGTGATATTAAATGTGTTTTTTACAATAAATTTGTTATGGTAAATGTCGTTGTGATAAATGTATCTACAAAAAGAATAAGTACATATTACTTTTTAATTTGCGCTTAGCGTTTGTAACAAGTATTATTATTTTGTTTTAGAAAAGTTATCAGGTAGGCTTCGAACGTGTTTTGTTTTTTCGTAAATGTCAATTTGAGTAACAAATAAAGTTAGATACTGAAAAGAAACGTTATAATTATATTGTTTTAATAATTTGTGAGCAAATTAAATGAAATAAAAGTGAGAAATACGACAAGATAAGCTATGCTGCTAAAGGATAAGAAAGAGAAAATGAAGGAAACCATATTGCGCTCGAGTAGGAAGGTTAATTAGGAAGTTCAATAGGGACATTACTTAGGGTAAGGTATTAATATGAAATAATATACAATATGATATGATACGTACAATAGTCATATTTAATAAAGTATCCATAGTTAAATTGCTCTATTAACTTAATAATATTAATAACAACGACACGTTGGTTAACAAAAATCGTATAAAACAGTTCATAAAGTGTATATATAACCTTGTTCTTTTTGCGCATTATTTTGACAGATCCTTATCTTTGACAGATGTGTGTTCATAGAAAGGAAGTACATATCTACTTCCATTGTTCATAGTTAATGACGCAGGTTATGCAACCCAAAACACAACTAATGGCGGTCAGTACTAGGCGAGCAGGCGTCTAATTTACTAATAACAGTTCTTATTGTTTACTAAAACGTTTCTATTTGTTTGTTTTGCCATTTTAGAAATGTTTTTAATTAACTAAATAAATTTAATTAATTAAAAGTTAGATTTATGATAAACATAAAATAAATTGCTGCGGTTTTAATGATTGATCGTAATAATCTAAAAAGTAATGTTTATATGTGGTAATATAACATACAATATAACACATAATCATGTGGTAATCAACGATATATCTTTGGTGGAAATATCACATATAAGTATTTAATATGTAAAATATACAGTTAGATTGCATTGCGGAAATAATAATTAGATTTTGCCCGAGAATGTACCGCTGCCGCCGCTCATGCACTCGCCTGGCGCCTACTTGACGCTTGTCATTTTTACGTCACAGTAGGCGGCGACGGAACGCACCGACCAAAAACATTAATAAACACGTTCGAAGTCATGATCTGGAACGGTTTTGCGCTTCCTCGAGCACAGCGACGGTCCATTCGGTAAATAAGCCTCCGTTTATCGGTACTTTCGGTAGATTCGGTCACATTTTGGAATAGTTTTTAACGTATCTACATGTGACTTATTTCGACGGTGTGAGCTGTCTCGGCGTGCTCTGTCTGTGGATGCATTTTGCCGTCTTTGATTTTGCCAGGACTACCCTGATTTTGCGTAAGTATCGACGGCGCCTCCTTTGATCTAATCGCTGAATGATCTAATATTAGATGGCATTCCTCTTTCGGATAGAATTAGATCGTAATTTTGCATTCGCTGCAGATCCAAACAGCTAACTATCTGTAATTAATCTAGGAACAATCTAAAATCGATCGGGAAGCCAGGTTCACAACGCTTTAATAAAGACATCAGTCATTTGTTTGGGTTTGTTGTGTTATGTTGCCATAGGGCAGATTTGCACGCACTAGTTAGGAATCACAATACCTTAGACCTATATATGTATGTATGTATGCAGTCAGAACCCCATATTCTTACTACTAATATTACTTATTACATTTAAACTAATTATATAAATACAAATATTTAAGCTAATTAATATAGGATAGGATAATTCAATATAGGATAGGATAATTAAATATAGGATAGGATAATTAAATATAGGATATTGATTATTAATATATCTATTTTATTTTTAATAATTCAAACGTTATTCTTCTTTCCTTTTGCAGCTTTATTAACATATAATAATGACGCTGTAACGAGCCACTTTTTTTTAACGTTAATGACAATATTGCCTTAAGATGAAGTTGATCTTCGTCGTCGTTAACTTCGGGCTCTTGCCCCTCTTTGCGAAGGGCTTCGAAAGCCCCGACGATTCAGATGCCTTACAATCAGGAATGCGATGCGTTAAATCGGGCAATATTGCCCAACGATCGGAAGATGGAACCCCCTATCACGAGGACATTAGCCCCGAGGAGCAACTCGTCACTTGCAAGAGTAACAATTGCTACACCTTCTGGAAAGAGGATCCTCTTAATGGCACTATTATTGTGGGCCAAGGTGAGTTATTTAGAAAAATTTTACTAAAACATTTTAACACTCGCTAAACTATATTACCATTTATACTTGCAGAAGTAACGATTAAAATTTTTTAATGATTTTTAATGATTCAAAGCACATGAAGCAAGACTTACTTAACATCAAATGAAAAAGAGTCATCGAGCTGTTTTAGCCACATGGCCCATTCAGACCTATTCTAATGGCCATCAAAGCACTTGAACTTAATTTGTTGTTTTTATGCGACACATGATTCAATTAAATGGCTCATTTACTGTTTTTATGCTGTACATATTGCAGTTATTACACACTTCAATGAAGGCTGCTTTTCTACATCTAGAATAATAAATAATGAATATATAATAATAATAATAATAAATAATTAATATATAATAATAAATAATTAATATATATTAATAAATATATAATAATAATAATAATAAATAATGACTCAAAAGTTAATATTCTCTTGTTGTCGTACATAAACGAACAAAAAAAAAATTATTTACCGATCTCAGGCTGCTGGGTCTCGTCAGGCAAGCCCGACTGCGCCCTGTCCCAATGCGTCTCGAATAAGGCCCCCCCGAAAGTCCTCAACAACACGAAATTCTGCTGCTGCTCCGGGAACCTCTGCAACGCCAACTTCACCGACATTTACGATCCGAAAAAAGTAATAACCACAGCAGCCCCCATCACCGAGGTCATGCCCAAAGCCACGATGAGCCCCATAGTTTGGATAATCCTCGGAGTCGCCTTCCTCATCATAGTGCTAGGCTGCGGGGGCTTCGCCTACTTCTGGTGGCGGCTTAAGCCGAAGAAGAACGACATCGAAATGGGGCCCCATTCCGTGCCCCCGCCGACCGATTACAACCTCGAGAACCTAAAACTTTGCAGCTTGATCGGACAGGGGCGGTACGGAAGCGTCTGGCACGGGATGGTCGACGACCAAGAGGTTGCCGTCAAAGTCTTCCCGGCACATCATCGGAACTATTTCATTAACGAATATGACATTTACAAAGACGCCGGGGAGAACAACGCGTTGCTTAAATGTTACGGAGGAGGAGAACGCTGCGTGGCCCCGGGGGGGCCCGTCGACTTCCTCTTAGTGTTAAGTTTGGAGAAAGAGTGCGTACAAGAATATTTGAAGAATCATACCGTTGACATAGCGACTCTCAGCAAGATGAGTTTGGGGATAGCGAAGGGCCTAGCGCACTTACATTCGGATTTGGGAAAATTGTGCATAGCCCATAGAGATATTAACACGAGGAACATATTGGTTCGAGCCGACTTATCGTGCGTTATCTGTGACTTAGGATTGGCGGTGGTGCCCCGAAAAACTGAGAATAAGGCGCTGAGTGAAGCGGGAACTTTGCGTTATATGTCTCCGGAAGTTTTGGAAGGAGCCGTCAACCTCAGGGATTGCGAGAGCGCTTTGAAGCAGATTGACGTTTATGCCTTAGGTGAGTGAAAATCTCTTTTGCATAAAATTACTTTATAGTATATGTTTAGGAAATGTAAAATATTTATCCATAAACTATAGGGATAAAATTGTTTTTTCTAATGATGAGTCGAATTAAAATTGCTGATTTAAATTGATCGATTGTATTCTATAATATAAATATGATAAATCTATGTAAGTATATCTATTATACATATTTGTTTATTACCTAAATATATATATTTAATTTGATAAAAATATATATTTATTTTGATAAAAATATATATTCATTTTGATAAAAATGAATATATATTTATTTTGATAAAAATATATATTCATTTTGATAAAAATATATATTTATTTTGATAAAAATATATATTTATTTTGTTAAAAATATATATTTATTTTGCATGAATATATCATAAAGAGGGAAAATAAATTTATGTGTATTTTCTTTACAATTTTTTTATTTAGTAGGTTATTGTCAACAAAAATTTTATTTTACCACATTTGCTATATAAATACACTAAACTGAAGCTCTTAACATTCAACTATATACAATATTCAAGATATAAGATCATAATTAGCAATTATTATTAAATAAAGGTTTCTTTTTTTTTTTTTTTCTCCATAGCGTCATTACAACAATATTTCTCTATAGCATCCATATATGTATATTAAGAATAATTTCATCATCAGTTTCATCATAAGTTTCCGAAACTTAAAACATATAAGAAAAAAAATATAATTCATAGGAACAGATAATTAAAAAAAATCTTAATTTAAATTGTTGACTTTTTTATTTTTGGGTAAACTAGAGATCTTTACATGGACTTAAATACCTAAGAGGAAAAATAATTGATAATAAAAAAATTTCTAAATTATTAGATCGGGTAATAGAAATATTATTTTAATTATGTATTCGATTGCATAATATTATTCTGCTGTACAATATTATTCCGCTGTACAATATTATTCTGCTGTACAATATTATTCTGCAATATAAGTTATACTCTTGGATATATAGTCCTTTATTTAATTATTAAATTTATTATAAACGCGTAAGAAATAATAAATTTAATAATTAAATAAAGGACAATAAACCCAAGAATATAATTTATATAATTATACAAGTCCAAGATTATACAAATATTTATATTATTCTGCTGTATAATATTATTCTGCTGTGTAATATTCTGCTGTACAATATTATTCTACTGTATAATATTATTCTGCTGTATAATATTATTCTACTGCACAATATTATTCTACTGTATAATATTATTCTACTGTATAATATTATTCTGTTGTATAATAAATATTCTATAATATTTTTTTTTAATAATTGGCACGATGCGCTCGCTCGCTTCGCTCGCTCACCGCCTCGCGCCTTCGGCGCTCGATTTGAATACACTCAACTGGAGTTTTTAATGTTCAATTGTACATTACACAAGATATACCTATAAGTTGATAAAATCAAGGTTTAATTAATTTTTTTTTAAATTTCTTTATAGCACCCAATTTTTTTTTTAAATTTCTTTACAGGACCCAATTTTTTTTAAATATCTTTATAGCACCTAATTTTTATATTTTAAATCTCTGTTTTACTACATATATGTACTAAAATGACTTCATCATCAGTTTACTAAGCATAGAACCACATATGTGATAGAACACATAAGAAAAAAATTCCAAATCATTAGAACGGGCAATAGAAATATTATTTTAATCATTAGGTTTATAATATTATTCTGCTGTATAATATTATTCTGTTGTATAATATTGTATAATATTTTTTTTTATTTATTGGCACGATGCGCTTGTATACTAAATATTATATAATTTTTTTTTCAATTATTGGCACGATGCGCTCGCTCGCTCGCCGCCTCGCACCTTCGGCGCTCGATTTTAATACACTCAACTGGAGCTTTTAATGTTCAATTGTACATTACACAAGATATACCTGTAAATTGATAGTTAGTAATTATAAAATCAAGGTTTAATTAATTGTTTTTTAATTTCTTTATAGCATCTTGAGATTTTTAAAATATTGATTTTCTTCTTTTTTTAAATATTTATTTTTTGAAATATTTGTTTTTTTAAATATTTGCTTTTTTAAATATTTGTTTTTTTAAATATTTGTTTTTTTAAATATTTGTTTTTTTTAATATTTGTTTTTTTAAATATTTGTTTTTTTAAATATTTGTTTTTTAAATATTTGTTTTTTTTAATATTTGCTATTTTAGCTAAATAAATTGTTTACACTTCTAAGAATATTGTAAACGTTTAACCATTGCAAAATTCAAATTATTTCTGAAGTTATAGCAATTAGAAGAGGCTCAAGCAGTGATCTAATACTACTGTTGCTTCTTTTGCATTTTTCTCCTCGAAACTACTTTTTTCCAACTGGTGTTCAAGATATCTCTAGATCTATTCAACTGATTTTGTTCAAATTTATAACACATATTCTTTATAATATTATCTAATGTGTGATGTAGGATTTTTATGATTGGGTACCATCTTCATAAGTTATAAATTTTTGAAATTAAAATTTCTACATAAATTAAAGTTTTTTTCAAACTGCTGTTATTTTTTTTTTTAATTTAAAAATACTTCTCTACATCACATAATAGCTATAACCGAACAAAACAATCTTTCTAAATAAGAATAATTTTAATATTAAAAATAATTTTATCGTTTTATTTTTTGGACAATAACAGAGAAAACATGTACACCATCAGCAAGGATGTTCAAAAGAGAGTCCTACTTAATAATAATAATATGGCTCATATCTCCATCATTTTTTAATTTTTTATATTCATTACTATTTTAAATTATTCCTATTAATACTACTAAGTATAAATGTAAAATAAAAATTATTTTATTTATTTAATAGTTGCTTCAAAAATAGTATTTATTATTATACTTATTTTTCCGAACGCCAAAGTGGTGTAACCCCTTAAAGCAAATTTTTTAGAATTTAATCTTTAAAACAGGTGCTATAAAAAAAATGAAAACCATATTTAATAATTATGTTTATTTTGTAAATAAAAAAATATATATTTAATAATTACTAATTTTTATATTAAATTTAAAATTTTATCTGGTTTATTTTAACATAAACCAAATGAAATTTTAAATTTAATGTAAGACCAAAAACCCAAGAAAGTTAAAAATTATGGGTCAAGAAATAAAACAGAATAGAATAATTTTCAATTTCTTCAATCAAAATTTTTTTTTCTAATGCAGGTCTAGTCCTTTGGGAACTAGGAACCCGATGCACAGATTTGCAGAGTTCCGAGCCTCTACCTTATGCTCCTCCATTCCACAAAGAAGCGGGCGACAACCCCTCACTAGAACAAATGCAAACGTTAATTAGTCGTCGAAAAGCTCGCCCTTTATGGCCTCCGTCCTGGAAAGATTCGGCGGCTGCTCGACTAATCGCCGAGACTGCCGAGGATTGTTGGGATCAAGACGCCGAAGCGAGATTAACTTCTTTATGTGTCGAGGAACGGCTTCTCGAACTACCGACTTTAAAAGGTAGAGCTTTACATCCTATGCACCCCCCTGTGAGCCCTACACCTTTAATCAACAACAATCATCTTCATGAGAACAACATAGACGCCTCGGTAGGTACAATAGAGACTCTGCTTTCTCCGACTGAGGAAAACTGCAAGAATTCGAACCAATTGCAAGTTTGTGTAACCCCGATTCAACCGTATCAGGGGCGGAATCCTTGCCTAGAACGCAACTTGCTCTCGGAATCCAGCGATAGTCTCCTCATAGACAAATCATCGAAACATTGTACAAGTTCGGAATCTCAGAATCTGATAACAAATGACTTCTTGAATTTTCACATGAACCATCGGGCTGTTCCAATACCTTACGTGCAGAACGCCGTTCATGTTACCCATGGCGTTCCTAAGCAGAATAACGAGGCAATCGGCGGAACGCCTCGGTCGAAGTTCAAATGGTTGGGTTTGAAGAGATTGTTTCACGGGAAACGGGATTTAAACGGGAGCAAATTGCGAAAGGATACGCAAGTTAGGATCGTTTCCGGAAAGCTAGTTAATAACTTCGGACAGAACGAGGTGACCACGTCTTTGCTCAACGAACCGGAAGTCAAGCGGCCGTCGACTTTGCCTTTGACTTTGGCGAAGGAGAACGACAAATCCAACACGTCAGGCGTTAGCCAGCTCATGAAGCGAGAGAACAGTTTAACGAGACAACGATCACTGGAGCAGTTCAACGAAGTATTCTCCTCGACGAGTGACTTATCGAGACTCAAAGACCCCGCGCAGAGAGTCAAAACCCCCGGCGATGTCCCGCCGTCCGTTCGGAGAACCCGCGGGAAAGCCGCCAAGGAATCGGCTCGCTTTTCTTTGTATGACGATCGGATGATGTGCCATGGGCAATGGGGCAGCGCCCCCGACTTGGACCCCAAGGCGCAGCCTTTGAAAGTGCAGCAAGCGGACGATATGCAAGATCGGGACAGTGTTAGCAGCTTTTGAGTTTGCTCTAAAGGACCACCTATGCTGAAATCAATTTATAATCGCTTTTGTAAGTGAAGATGGTATTGAACGTGCAAATGGCAGGTTATCATAAATATGAAATTTGGTGGTGATCATATGAAATTTGGAAGTGATCATATGAAATTTGGAGGTGATCATATGAAATTTGGAGATCTTGAATTTTTATTGTCGGTTTTTATGATGATGAAGTCTGTGATTGTGAGAGAGATTGGTCCTTATATGGTGAGTGGAAATTTTTTTTCTTGAGATATTGCAATGAGATTTGAAAAGGTTATTAAGCTTAAATTAATTTTTTTATTAATTTTAAAGTTTCTCATGCTTAAAATATTTTTTTTGATACCTCCACATATATGTGATACGTCTATCTCAGTTTCAAAAATAGTGTTGAACGTTTTTTATTTAATATTAAACTTTATCGTTTTTATTTAATTTATTTAGTCTCCAAAATTGAAACTTTGCAAGATTTCATAAGGCCTGTACCTGTTATAATTTCCTATTAATGCAATGAAATATCGTACAAACAAAACTTTCTTGCGCCTAACATCATCACTATCAAATGACCCTCGTCGAACCGAGTCAATGTTTTATGTTTTATCATTGAATAAATGGTTTTATCTTCAAACTAAAAGCACATATATGTGCTAAAAGCTACTATAAGAGTAAAATTGTAAGTGTAGGTAAAAATCTGCTTACTTAAAAAAGTATGCAGACTAATGTTTAAGGGTATACACAAAATCTTTCATATATACAAAATCAACTGCCTTAATGTTACTTAGAACTAGACACATAATATTCAATTATGTAATTGTTAGAACTGTGACGGTTGAAAAATTGCACTTGAAAATCGCTCAAAGGTGAAGATAGTCGTACCTTTTACTTTAAATTCATTTCAGTATTCATTCAAAATTTATTACAATCTAATACAAATTTGTTACAATTTCATTCAAATTTGTTTCAAGCTAATTCAAATTTGAAGGTATGACTGCATTTTAAATTAATATCCGAATTGAGGTTGATGTTGATTAGTGATAATTATATAAATAATCCATATGTATATAATGTAAATAGAAACTCCATAGAAAGATTATGTACAGCACTACATACAAATGTCAACTAATGAAAATATCGGAGAGAACTTATAAAAATATAAAAAATTTCTACATTTATAAATAAAATGTCATCATGTATTTTTATAAGTTCTATCTGCATAAGGGTTTACAAAATCGCCCTTTAAGTAATATCCACAAAAATAGTACTGATTACAATAAGTACCTAATATATCTATATGAATTTAGTAATTTACAAAATAAAAAATATATCGAAACTTTAGGAAACAATATGAAAAAAAATAAATGTAACTTTGTGTATTATTAGGCAACATGATACAAAATGATATCCGTAATTATAGAATTAACGTAAGAAAACTTCCATGAAGCCTCAATTAATTACCTGTAGGTATATTTTTGATTATATTGTTGTACATTTTCTTTCGCTAATGTTGTTTAGTTGCTTCTCTTTTGGATCATTTTAGTTCCTTTTGATTTAGGTTTTTCGTTTCTTTTTATTTTAATTTTTTTTAAATATCTTATATTTTTTAATATCTTATTTTTTTTAATATCTTTTTTTTTCATTTTTTTTCTTTTTGTTTTGTTTCGTTTTATTTTTTTTTGGTTTATTTGTTTTGTTTTATTTTTTTTTGTTTGTTTTTGTTTCGTTTTTTTTGTTTATTCTTTTCTAATTTATATCTTTTTTTGTTTTATTCTTTTCTGATTTATATCTTTTCTTGGTTTATTTCCTTTTTTGAATTATTTCTTTTTTTTGTTTAATTCTTTTTTTGGTTTATTTTTTTTCTTTGGTTTATTTCTTTTTTTGGTTTATTTCTATTTTTGGTTTATTTCTTTTTTTGGTTTATTTCTTTTTTTGGTTTATTCCTTTTTTTGGTTTATTCCTTTTATTTTATTCTATTACTACATTTTACTATATTGCCCTATATTACAAGTTACGATATACCTGTTAAGGCGCCTATTTTCCTTAGGTTAGCATACGAACTAAGAACAATTTGTTTCTGTGATTGCTTCTTAAAGCAGTTTTGTTTTGCGTGTAAATAATATAAGTGGTTAAGTAATGTAAGCGAGCACGAAAATCCTTTTTAAGTTGTTCCCTGATTGTTTTGGCTGTGTTCCCAAGAAAAAGTTAATAACAACACATTCCTACTTTTCAGTGCAAAAAAATCGTAATAACCAAAGAAGCACTAAATTTAACCTATTCACGACCAGCCAATCACAAAGTGTACATATCATTGGTGATATTAGATTGTTATTATTATCATTATTACTATTATTATTATTATATTACTATTATGATTATAATTATTATGATTATTACGATTATAATTATTATGATTATTACGATTATAATTATTATGATTATTATGATTATAATTATTATGATTATTACGATTATAATTATTATGATTATTACGATTATAATTATTATGATTATTACGATTATAATTATTATGATTATTACAATTATAATTATCTTGATTATTATTATTATGATTATTACAATTATAATTATTATGATTGTTATTATTATGATTATTACGTTCATAAAAAAATTTTTAAAGCAGGAGAGACTTAAGCAAGGTCAAAAGAAATTTTATTCTAAAAATTTCGTGGCAAAAATATAAAAGATTACATATTAGATTTTACTAGATTTATTAGATTTTATTGGATCTACTAGACGGTGACTTACATGAAAAGTATTTTATTCGTGATTATTTTTTATTATCCGGGACTGAAACTGTGCCATTAAATTATTCACTATGTGATTGGTATTTCCTTTTACTTTAGGAAACCGTAATTTCCTTCTCACGCATACGTATACTCATCGTACTTTAAGTATGTCGTTTTTAAGTTTAAAAAATGTAATTTTTCACATTGATTGCTTTTTTTTAAGTATCGGTTACGTATATATTATGTATAATTACTGTATTCTTAATGAACTTGGATTGTATATAAATACATAATAAAAGTGATTAGTATTAATGGAACCTTTTATTCACAAAAATTAAGTCCACGTATGTTTCAACAGAATTTTTTTCCTATCGTTTTTGTACTTAACGTTCTCTCCTGTTTCCTTAACAAACAATTTATCCTGCTTTTTATCTATTAATTCCTTTCAGAATAGAATTAACCGAATGATTGATTTTAAGTTCAGTTTTTCTGTTGTTCCAAAGGTTTAGATTTCTTTTTTTTGTATGTTAAAAATTAGTTCATTATTTCAGAAGCAATTTTGGAGTTGAAGCAGAACATTTTTGAATGCTATCTATAGTGATGATCGAGTGCTATCTATAGCGATGATCGAGTGCTATCTACAGCGATGATCGAGTGCTATCTACAGAGATGATCGAGTGCTATCTACAGCGATGATCGAGTGCTATCTACAGCGATGATCGAGTGCTATCTATAGCAATGATCGAGTGCTATCTACAGCGATGATCGAGTGCTATCTATAGTGATGATCGAGAGCCAACGACAAATGCACCATCGGCATATAGTACTAGAAGAGAGTCTCTTTCTGAAGGTAAGTCACCTAATATAGATAAGTAAAGTCGTTTCGCGACTAATTCTACTAGACAACATTTTTTTTTATAAAGAAATTACTTTAAAAGTTTGATATGACAGACTAAATGTTTCGAATCATTTTGTTAGAACTACTAATTCGCTTAGGTTAGGCTTGGTTGCCTAACTAAACTCAACTAAAAACACGTGTTTTTTACGTGCCTATGATACAAAATAAAAATAAAGTTTATATACACCGTGAGTCTGAAAGTTCGCACCAAATGGGAAATTTATTTATTATTGGTTTTACGAAAAAATGTTATTATGAAAAAAAAATTTTTTTTAAATTAGTTTACCAAACTTCATATTTGGCTATAAAATGTGAATCTGGATGACTCTTTCTTATAACATTTTTAAATATTTTCTAAAATAAGGGTACTTTACTCTTATGCATCGATTGAATTTTGTCCCGCCATGGCCAAACCGGAAGTTGCAGGTGACATCTGTTTAGCTCATAATTAGTTTTGAATAAAGCAGAGACATTGATCTTAAAACATTTTTTCGTAAAACCAATAATAAATAAATTTCCCATTTGGTGCAAACTTTCAGACTCACGGTATATGTAAAAGAAGGGCCAAAAATGGATAAGGTATAAAAATAAAGGTTTCACAAACTTTACAATCAGTGTTTAGTGAAGACTAAGCTAATAATAAAAATAATTAGTAAAAATGATTAGTATTAACGAAACATTTTATTCACAAAAATAAGTTCTTATTTATTTGAACAGAATTTCTTACCTTTTACCACATATGTGCTATTATTACTCTTATTCTTAAATTTCTTGCGAGTATCTTTCATACCTGGCTATGTCTTTCTCACAAACGGATTTTTTAACTTGTTCGGCTGCGGAAAGCAAATCTAACATTTCTACTTCTCGGGATATTATCGAATTTGGAGGTAAACTAGTAACGTTGCAGCAAATGGTTTCTACATTTAAAATGTTTCCTACATTTAAAACGTTTCCTACATTTAAAACGTTTCCTACATTTAAAACGTTTCTTACATTTAAAATGTTTCCTACATTTAAATTGTTTTTCATATTTAAACCGTTTTCCATATTTAAACCGTTTTCCATATTCAAACCGTTTTCCATATTCAAACCGTTTTCCATATTTAAACCGTTTTCCATATTTAAACCGTTTTCCATATTCAAACCGTTTTCCATATTCAAACCGTTTTCCATATTTAAACTGTTTTCCATATTTAAACCGTTTTCCATATTTAAACCGTTTTCCATATTTAAATCGTTTTCCATATTTAAACCGTTTTCCATATTTATAGCGTTTTGCACCTGTAATTCATTTTTGTTTTCATCTGATTGGTTTTCGTTCCCAATCGGAGTATAAAATTTCCCATCGACAATTCTCCATAAGGTAGCGTCTTGCAATTCGTAAATCGGAATATTCATCGCTTGTGTCACTAAATTAGCCAAATCCGAGCCGGAATACCCTTGCGTTATATTCAGAATAATATCCTGGAAATCCGACAATTCAATAGCGAGATTAGTGTCCTTTAGATAAAGGTTCAGAATTTCTCGTCTTTCTTCCCAAGTCGGTAACGGAACGTACAATCTCGTTTGAAATCTCCGAATGAAAGCCACATCTAAATCCCAAGGACAATTCGTGGCGCAAACTAAAGTGGCGTTTTTGCAGTTTTCGAAATTCGTAAGCTGAGTCATCAACTCGGTTTTTAGCCCTCGGCTATATTGGCTTTCGCCGTTTGTCCTGTGTTGACACAACCCGTCGATTTCATCGATGAACAAAATTATGCTTTGTTTTACCATCTTGGCGAAGGTGAAGATGTTTTTAACCATCGCCTCGGTCTCGCCTACGAATTTCCGCAAGATGTCGCTACTCGATATGCAGTAGAGTTCGGAATTAGCTTCTGCGGCTAAAGCGTGAGCTAATCGAGTTTTTCCTGTACCTGGCGGGCCGTACAATAAGATGCAATTTGAACGTTTGCGATTTTTGTACAGTTGCGGTTGAGATTTCGGGAGGACGACGAGGGTTTTCAGGGTTTTCTTAATGTCGACTAGTCCGGCGAGATCGTCTAAACCTTTCACGAGCGGTTCGACTTTTAAACATCGAACAGCTTTGAGAGTTTGATCGGGTTTTGATTGTATAGGGTGTTGGTTGAACGATGAGCTTTTGTTTTCGACGTAAGGCAAACTTTGAAAGTTGAATTTGAAGTTTTGTGCGGAAAAGGGTTGTTTCCCTGAATTGGTTTTCATTCGGAATAACGGTACATTTTGGGTAAAAACTTGCGGTACGTTTTGGTTAAATGGGAGATTTTGGTCGAACGGAAAACTCCAAGACGAGGAATTTTGGGTAAATTCTTGGTTAAAGTTGAAGATCCGTTTGTTGTTGTTGTACACTTTGTTTTCCATTGATTTTATTTGGTTCTCGATTTGTTGCGTTATGTTGACTAGGGCAGTCTAAAAAAAAAAATAATGTTTTAATTTTTCTCTGGTATGTGCTGCTGCTTTTACAGTAAATACTTTATTTAATAATTAGTATTCAATTTTTAATATTGAATTATTAGTATTCGATTTTTAATATTCAATTATTAGTATTCAATTTTTAATATTTAATTATTAGTATTCAATTTTTAATATTTAATTATTAGTATTCAATTTTTAATATTCAATTATTAGTATTCAATTTTTAATATTTAATTATTAGTGTTCAATTTTTAATATTCAATTTTTAACATTTAATTATTAGTATTCAATTTTTAATATTCAATTTTTAATATTTAATTAAATATTAAAAATTGAATAC
>JAWQRP010001031.1:0-21724 GCA_033557875.1 Quadriops clusia | reverse complement strand
CACACACACACACACACACACACACACACACACACACACACACACACACACACACACACACACACACACACACACACACACACACACACACACACAGACTCTGACACACACACACACACTCACACACAGACTCTGACACACACACACACACACTCACACACAGACTCTGACACACACACACAGACTCTGACACACACACACACACACACACACCAGACTCTGACACACACACACACACACACACACAGCCTCTCACACACACACACACACACACTCTAATACACACACACACACACTCTAATACACACACACACACTCTAATACACACACACACACACACACACACACATACACACAGACTCTGACACACACACACACACACACAGACTCTGACACATACACACACTCTAACACACAAACACGAACACAAATATATATATATACATACACATAAAACACACAGCAGAAACACGCACATACACATACACGCATATATAAGAACTGAAATATATAACAAATAAAATATGTAAGAATCAAAAATGATCTTAAAATACAGAGCAACCTACAATTTTTTGGGTGTTCAACATCTTAGTTCTTGTATTTCAGATTCCGAAAGCAAAGAACCTAAAGTTCTCAAGCTCAGTAGCCTTTTAGACAAAGCAATATCCGTAGACGAAGACAGCTTAGTGACGCCCTTAGAGCCAGTGAAATGTTATTTGAAAACTAATGAACTGCTCCCGACCATAGCACAAATTGAGTCCCAGGACTCAATGAACGATGACACTCCAACAAATTCAGATGAAAACGTACCTGATCTTGATAGGTCTAACAGTATAAATAATAATCTAGATATAAGCGAGAGAACAAATGGATGTGACTCAACCTTTTCCAAACAAAGCATAATAAGTGAAATTTTATCTAGTAATATTCCAAACTGTGAAAAAATAATTGGTGAAAACTTAGCGGTTGTGTTTGAGCATACAGATATCAAAGAAAATATGGCTGAACTTAACACTAGGGATGAAGGTAATACTGGCAGTGAACTTGATCACAGAGATGAAGGCTCTACCTGGGATGCTGTTAATACCTGGGATGCTGTTAATACCTGGGATGCTGTTAATACCAGGGATGAAGGTACTCCCAGAAATGAAGATACTACTGGGGATGAAGATGCTACCAGGGATAAAACAAATATTAAAAGGAAAATGCACAGTGCTACAGAGAAAATTATTGCCCAAGAAGAAATCAACGCCCCATATAAAATTAACAATGGGGGGGAAGATTCTGATGAATGTAGTGACGAAAATGATATGAATATTTCCCATGAAAATAAATATGAGGATGACATAGATACCCTCTACAAAGCAAATAATGGTGATGAAGTTAGTAATGAAGATGTTAATTATAACGAAGAAGTTAATTATAAGGAAGAAGTTGATAAAGTGAACAAATTTAATAAAGGAGCTGAGAAACAGGCAGTGGAAAACACTGCTACAAATGAATTTATTCCTGGGAACCAGGTAATTTCCACTTACGAACTTAACAGTGATGAAAATGTTAGTGTCAAGGAAGTTACTACTCAGGCTGACACGAATCTAGAAGACGACGTAAATAATGATATTTCAAAAAATGGTGATAATGCAAGGACTGATGGTACAAATTATAGTGATGATTTAAATATCAGTGATGGCATCAAAATTAATGATGATACCAAGAGTGGTGACGATGCTAATAATACCAATGATACTAATAATGCCAACGATACTACTTACGCCGGTGATACCAATATCCTTATTGAAACAAATAATGTTATTGACACCAATAACGTTATTGAAACCAATAACGTTATTGAAACCAATAACGTTATTGAAACCAATAACATTATTGAAACCAATAACACCGAAAATATTAATAACAACGATGACACTAACAACGCCGATGAGATTAATAACGCCGATGACATTAATAACGACGATGTCATTAATAACGACGATGTCATTAATAATGCCGATGACATTAATAATTCCGATGACATTAATAATGCCGATGACATTAATAATACCGATGACATTAATAATGTCGATGACATTAATAAAGCCGATGACACTAATAAAGTAAATGATACTATTAACATTGGTGACATGAATAAAACCGATGATACTAATAACATCAATGATACTATTAACACCGATGATACTAATAACACCGAAGATACTAATAACACCGATGATACTAATAACACCGATGACACCAACAGCACCGATGATGTTAAAAATGCCGACCAGTCTAATAATGGTGATATATCTATCAATAGTGATGATGTTAAAAATGCCGACCATTCTAATAATGGTGATATATCTATCAATAGTGTTGATGTTAAAAATGCCGACCATTCTAATAATGGTGATATATCTCTCAATAGTGATAATTTTAATAATGAAGTTTTTAATAATAAATATGTGTCTAAGAACGGCATTGTCCCTGAGAATAGTGACATCTTTAATAGTCTTGATGATTATGAAACTGAGGATGGTGATAAAGTTAATAATGGGGATGAATCTATCATCGCTAATAAACCTATCATCAAAACTGAAGCTATCATCGCCAATGAATCTATCTTTACCAATGAATCTATCTTTACCAATGAATCTATCTTTACCAATGAATCTATCTTTACCAATGAAGCTATCTTCGCCGATGAACCCATCATTGCCAATGAAGCTATCATTGCTGATGAACCTATCATTGGTGACGAACCTATCATCACCATTGAATCCTATATCACCAATGAACCTAATATCGGCAATGAATCTATTACCAGTGATGAATCGAATGGTAAAGATACATTTAAGATTGTTAATACACACAAAGTGGAACCAGATCAATTGGAATCCCCTGAAAATCTATTAGAAATGAATAGTGAAGGTAGCTTAATTCTTGAGAGCTGTAATGTATTTCAATTTGAGAGCATAGAAGAATTTCAAAAAGAAAGTCAAACTATGGAACAATTAGCAACTTTACAAGAAGTGAAGTCCATAAACAACCAAAACAAGGTCTATGAAAATAATGGACAGTTAAACTTTCAGCTGAGAAAATGTGATGATAGTTTAGTAGTGGAAGTGGAAAATCTTAATGGATGCGCAGAAAGTATCCCGCAAATTGATGTTCAACTTGAAGAAAATTCTTTAGAGAAAAATGACCAACCAGCTGGAGTTACTTTACACTCGATTCTACGGAGGTGTTCGGTATTTGATGAAGAACCCAGGAGTGCCGTTCAAACTTCCAGGAGGGTTTCTTTTCCCACTAACAAATCCGCCCTTGTATCTTGTAGAGAACCAGAAAGGAACCACTGGAATATTAGTAAGTTATCATATTTGCATTACGTTAACTTTTATTTATATTTAATTTTTCCAAAGTCACTTTTGTTATTGGTCTATTTAAAACACTTTGTTATTTAGTGAGTAATTTAAAAAGGAAGTTTTTATTCCTGGGGATTCCGATCTATAGGTATAAATAAAAGGAATTTTCTATCTTTTTTTTATATAAACTTTCGGGATGCCATCTTATGTGTTTTAAATATATATTTTTCTGTGTTTTGAATATTCATCTTCTTGTGAATTATCAGTTCTGGAGACTTTTACTAATGTCTTTATTTTGGTTATAGAAAAATGACTTTATTTTTATTATAATTGTTTTTGTTAATTACTTATTAATCTTATTTTCAATGTGCACATTCTGATTGTCTTATTTATAATCATGGTATAAACTGTAAAGTAAGAAACCTGATTTAAGCTTAAGTACACCTTTACTATAGAGTCCAAGTGTCTCTGGCTTGAGAGCAAATAGTCTGTTGGTCTCCATTCTCATTTTTATAATAGTCTCTTAATATATATTGATTTGTCTTTAAAATTAAATACTTTCAATCATTATTTAAATTTAATTTATACGTGGTACTTTCTTTTTAGCCTATTTGTTGCTATTAATATTTTCTCAAAATATTCAACAAATAATTTACAATAAGTAATAATATAAGTTTTCCAATAGACTTATTAAAATTGGTGGTATATATTATTCCTTACATTGTGTTGATATTAAAATTACTGTGATATTACTTTCAATGGAGATAATATGAAACTTGAATAATTATTTTTAAATTTTATATAGGACACTAAAGCATGAGGTGAAATTTCATAGGTTTCCTGTTGTGCTGTATGTGTTTAGTTTATTGAAACAAAATCTTTATTTTTTACAATCGTACGGTCGTAATCTACTGTTCCATCACTGATAGATAAATGCCTTTTTCAACAGCTTAATGCTTGGGCAATCTAAGTAGATGTTGAAGGTTGTACTTGTAAATCGAATATAATTACCGTTTAATAACCCATTTTTAATGGTGTTCTTTTGGAGGGTAATATCCACTTCTTGATTAAGTTCGTCGTACATGCTCTTATTATTATTGTAATGAATGTACTCTGTAGTAGTAGTAGTAGCTATATTTTAAGCCTGAATGAAATTATACAGGGTGTTCTGTAAACGTGAAATTTTTGTTAGTTTTTTTAAAATTGAATACTCAGAATATTTTCCATTTTCATGTTACTTTGTAAATGCTCTTTGTAATCAAATTTAATATTTGGAAATCGAATACTGTGTGGCTGAGTTCTTAACGTTTCACTAAAATATTATCAAAAATTATTGTTTTAAGTGATTGCAACTTCAAAGAAGGCTGAGAAAACAATTACTCAGAGAGTGTTTACATATTTCAGTATTTGAAAATTCTTTCTGTATAACATTCATCAAACACTTTCTATTTAGTGTTAAATCTACAGATTATAAAGTTTCTAATTTATGTTTTCACAAAATTTCTCCATTATTTCCTATCAGCATGAAATGTTTTAATTAAAGTCTGCATTCTTTCAAATTTGTATCTATTTCATCCTTCCATGTTTTTTTTTAGGTCAGCCTCCATGGGTTTGACCAATCCTTTTTGCATTTTATTTTCTGTCGACTTGTCGGTTCTCATATAGTCTTTTCATATGCCTCTATCACCTAAGAGGTGATCTCTCAACTTCCTCGGAAATACTGCTCACCTTATACAATATCGTTACATTATTTGACACTTAGTTAAGATATTACATTTGAAGTGTTTGTAAGTTTTGTTTTACTTTCTCCTTTAGTATCTACATTTCACTTTCATACATGCGTGTGGGTGTATGTATATTCTTTTACACACTATTACTTTTGTTTTCTAACTAATTTCTTTGTTGTTAATTAAACGATTTCTAAAGAGTGTGATATACAGTGAAACCTCGATTATTCGTTTTCACGAGTTTTGTTTTATTATATATATATATCATCTTTTGTCTACGGTCCCAATAAATGCCTATGTAATCAATTGCATTTATGGTTTGTCTTTTCATGTTTTACCGAATTATTAGTTCTGATGGTCTCAATACTTTTCGAAAATTTGTTTAATAACACTTTTATGAGAGTTGTTTGTTATTGTTTAAAATCTGATCTAACAGGTGTAAATATATCTATACAAAAAATGTGTTCCCAAACTAAACAGAAGTTACTCAATAATTTATAAAATAGACTTTATTATATTCATAGTAAAAATTATGAACGAACCAAAATTGGTGACTTTTAAAGAAGAAAAAATCATATTTAAAAGAAAACTATAAATAAATCTTATTTTTTTAAATAATTTTACATAATTTATATATATATAGTGAAACCTAGATGTATCGTTGTAGGAACTGGTTAGAAAAAACGATTATCTTGAGATAACAATAATATGAAAAAATTAAAAAGAAGCAATTACGTGATAAGTGAATTACTTTATTTACAATATTATATTATTTCATACACAAATTATAGAAAATAATTAAAATAAAAAAGATTTATTTATAGTTTTTCAAAAGATTGACAATTTTCGTTTGTTAAGAATTCTTACTTGGAATAGAATAAAGTCTATTTTGTAAATTACTGGTCCTTACGAAAACGATAAACCGAGATTTCACTGTAGTTAAGTCATTCTTCTATTTACTTTATTTTCATATTTTTTGGATTTTTCAATTGTTATTTCAATTTCTGAATTTTCTTTCTAATATTCTTTCGTACACTTTGCAGGGACTGGCAATCAAAATTATACATCTGAACTCTACCTTTCTTATTAAGTTGTGTTCAAAAAAATTATTTTTGCTCTCCTAAATTTTGCCTTAATATTACATGTAAATTAATTGATTTAAATAAAAAGACTTCATTGGCCACTAAAAAATATTGTTATCTATCATCTCTGAACTTTTGACTTCTCTATCTTAACAAATTATTGCTTTTTCCTTTTATGCTTCCTTATAATAGATACCAGTAGAGAATATTTATGTAACAATAATAATAATAATAATAATTCTTAGGAACAGGTATCTCTTTTGGATATAAAAATGTTAGTGTTGTAATTTTATAAATACTGTTTTTTCAATTTTTTTTTCTCATGTGATTGTTATTTTAACAAGTATTTTATGATCGAAAACTTTGTGGTACAATGTTACTTTGTATAGGTATTAATTTCAATGAAATCTATAGACCATAATCTCCAAGATTAAACACTTCGTCCTTAACCCTTTCGTGCCTAATGGGCTATACAGGGTGTCCTCAAATTCACCGATATCCTGTGAACCACGTACTTATTAAAATAAGTAAAAAAGTTCATATACACCCCTGTCCGCAAGTTCACCCTTGCGGAGCGACAGCCCTCCAAAAGTTGACCAAAAAGAAGACATTTTTGCGATTAATTCGGCTATTTTTAACATTTGAAGCTCCAGTTTTCGCCAATATCTTTCTTTTATTTTATTCCAAGTTACTTATTGATTTCAGGGGGATAGCTCAAAAACAACCCCCGAAAATTAATATTGCAAGAGGATGAAAGTGGTTTTTTGGTTGTAACTTTTACACCGTTACAATTAATGAATATATTGCTTCAGATAATGAATCCTCAATCGATTTGGAATAAAAAAGTCTAACAAACCATTCCTCTAAAACGCATCCCTCCCGAGATATTCCACTTTTTGTAAAAGTCTGTATTTCTTCGCAAAATAATATTAAATTATTATTATTAAATGTAACTTTTTACACAGTTTTAACAATGATGTTGGGTTTAGCAAACAGCACACACTTACACAATGAAGTAAACTTAATAAATAAGAATTAATTACAATAAAATACAAAACTGCCACAATTCTTTTTGGTAAAATTTTAGAGGGCTGTAGCTCCGAAGGGGTACACTTCCGGACAGGGGTGTATATGAACTTTTTTACTTATTTTAATGAGTACTGTACGTGGTTCAAAGGATATCGGTGAATTTGAGAACACCCTGTATATGTCCCATAAAAAATAGAAGTTACTGTTGCCCTAAATATAGATTTAAATTATTTATGAGACTGTCGCACTCGGCGTCTACATTTCTTCATTTGCTAAAATGAGCGAAAGGGTTAATACACAAACTAGTTGAGAAGCTAAATTCAAAAGAAAAGGTAATTTAAGTACTTCATTTCAATAGATTTGCTGCTCTCCGCCCAGGAAATCCTGAAAGAGTACCAAGATTCTTGCAAACTAAATCAATCTATAGAAATAGACGGTATCAAAAAACAAATTTTGGAAATCAAGAACAATCAAAACAGGTCGGCCACCTTAAATTTGGCGAATATGACTATAACTAGAGATGTATGTGAAACTCTGGAAGACTTACTTAAGATAACCAACTTCAAGAGCGTTACAGTAGAAGAGTGCAAGTTCAAAGACGACACTCTAGTCGAGTTGATGAACATGCTTGAGTATTACGAGACGACAACGGAGTTCATTCTCGCTATGAACATTGAAGATGTGGAAATGTGGAAGTTTTTCACAGATATGGTGTCCAAAAGCATACACTTGGAATGTGTGAGTTGCAAGGGGTTAAACTTGAACGAACAGTACACGCGACTTCTTATCTTGGCCGTCAAGAACAATTCCAATATAACAGTTGTAAAATTTGAGAAATGTAAACTGCTTTTTACACCTACATTTTATTTAGGTAAAGATTTTAAAACAAACTCATGTTTTATTCTGCATAATGAATTATGGTCAATTACTTTTTAGTGGACTTGTTGATGCAGTACCATGGTCTCAGAGAATTATATTTAACTGAAACGGGTTTACAAAATAAGGAAATGGAGACTGTTTGTCGCTACTTAACAAATAACAGTTACCTGCAAGTTTTAGATATAAGTAATAATATTATAGGAGATCGTGGCTTGAACCACCTAACTTCAGGATTAATGAATCAAAAGGGGAATGGTCCTGGATTGTCTGTACTTATAATGGTTAATAATTCAATTACTGTCAAGAGCGGACGTGTTTTAGGAGATCTCATTGTAAGACATTATTATATATCATTACTACTATATTATATTAAAGATATTTAGTTTATTTTTCCTTATTTCTAAAATGTCGTTTTATGTTAGCTTTCCAGTAAAAATCTACATACGTTAAACATTGGTTACAACGCTCTAGATGATCAAACAATTGTCGACATTCAAGAGAGTCTAGCAAATACGAAGAAATTAGAAGGGTTAGGACTACAGTCTACCCTTATTTCCTGTATTGGGGCCGCTGCTTTAGCAGTTGCTATCGAGACAAATACTTCCTTGAAGGTAAGTTATTATAAGCAATAAAATTAATTTTATTCACTCATTATTATTTACATTTAGAAAATAAACCTAAGAGGTAACAAGGGCATACAATCTGAAGGTTTGGAACGACTGAGTAAGGCATTAACTAATTCGAAAATAATTAAGTTGGAGCTGGACGATTCAAACAGAAATTGTAATGTAAGTAAACCATATTTATACTTCTATCATTTTTTAAAAAGTTTTTGATGTAACTCAAAGGGAAAAGAACTCTAAAAACTTTTATTGCTGTTTTTAGGATCAAATCAGATACAAAGAGCTTGTCAATAAAATAAACGAAATATGTGCTGTTAACAAAACAATTGCTGAACAAGCGTTTGCGGAATCGCCTTCGGACGAAGTCACCACAATCTCTCAATTAATTTCCCGTAAAGTTTCCTTGAGTTGTTCGCCGAGTTTCATTCCGCCTCCTCTTCCTATCCTGGCCGAAGCTCCTAAACGCAAAGTGCCTTCGCCTCATCCTTCTTCTCGAAGCCGCACAGGTCGAAGTCGATTTCAAGTATCAAAAGTGACAGATACCGTAACGAAGCCACCACCATCACCGTCACGATTCAAAGTGTTTGCTGTGTCTTCTCCTAGCGCGTCATTTTCTAGTTCATCGTCTCTAAATTCGCCACCGCAGGAGTTTGAGGAAGAAATTCGTCCATTTCAAAACGTCAGGAGCAGCGTTTCATCAATAGACAGCTTAGATTCCATCAGTCCAGTCCGACAAGGCAACAATAGTTCCGTTTCGTCCATCGATGAGGTCTTGATGGAGAACTCAGGGGAACAAGATGACATCTGAATGTCTGTCTGGCGGTAAACAAATATTCCACAGGCACCTCATTCGTTACGACGTCATTTGTTTTCCGAGAGTAATCTAACAGGATATTGTTTATCTCTACTTAAGTATGTGCACCTCAGTTACAAAGTTCACGTACTTAATTACTTTTTTGTTGTAGTTTCTGTGATAGTTTGTGTTTTTGTAAGTTTATTTTTGTGTTTTATTATTATGTCAAATTTAACAACCATCAGCCACTGCAAATGTGTCCTTCAAACATCTAACTTCGCAGAGGTTTGTTTCAAAATCCAGGTCAAAGATGTTTCTAATGATTTAAGTCATTTGGGGACATTGGAAAATACATTTAGTGAGCCAGTTAATTTCCAAAAGTACATCTTTTTGTTAGTGAAAGTGTACAAAAAAATTTAAATCAAAAATGCACCAACAACGAATTTACATTGTGCAATATTTCCGAATACTTTCTTAACGATGTATTTGTTTTTACTCAAATTTTTTTAAAATTTTGCTTAAAATTGAAATTGTGGGACTAGCGGCAATTTTTACTTAACCAAAGATTTTTTCGTTTAAAATATTCGTAGCTGTATGTTTAAAATATAAAATTAACTATTATTAACTAGAAATGGTCTTGTTACTTAACAAAAAACGTTGCTGTGTTAATTTAACTTAAAGTACACTTTCATAATTCTTTCCTAATGAGATATAAAGAAATCCAGGTTGACATTGTTATTAATGATGAATGAATTTGTTATGTTGATATTATCGTTCGCATTATTCCTATTACAAAGCAGCTATTATATCTTCACCATGTTAAATAGCTTGGGACATATAGCCAACTGAATGCCTTGTTTACCACATTTCCTAATTCTGTACAACAATTACTTGGCATACATGAAGTATTCCACTTAAAACCTATTATATACATACATAAAAATAACCTCATTACTTAATGTAATAGAACCATAGTTATACTTGTTTTCTATTTTTAAACAATTTTTAAAATGATCGTTTTTAATGTTAAAATAAGATTGTTCTTTTTTTCTGGTTTAAATGCTGTTAATTTAAATAGCAATTGGTTTAAATCCGTGGTGGCCCAGAAATATCTTAATTGTTGTATACAGCTCTCTCTAATGTTCTATCACTTCATTGTAAATATAAAAGGCTCGGTGGTTTGTTGTAAAATCGCATTTGAGCGTCATTATTTTTCATGTATGTACAGCTTAGGTTTAGTTGTTATCGTTTTTGGGTCACCAAGAGAAAAACTGACGTCCTTTACATCTTGAACGGATTGTAAGTTGCTATGATGACTTTACAATTCAAAATGATTCCAAAGTTACTTGCGCTAGATAATAAAATAAGGCGATGAAATTGGCCGAATATTTTATGAATGGTAGTGAACAACGTATAACCTCATTGTTGACAATTTGATGGGACGCCCTGTTGCGACCACACTTACATTATTCTCTCTGTATTTTTTTGTACTTTTCTCGTTGCCAAAGGATTCGCAAATCAGGGCTGGTTTAGTTACTTCTATATTTCTATTACGAACAGTCGAAGTGCCCTACTATACCGAAGACGGGAGAAATTATTCATGTTGTAAAATTAAAATATATTTTTATATTGACGTTAAAAAAATATTTTGGGTTTAGAAGTTAAACGTGAAAATAAATGTAGAGAAATTTTTGGTACAAAAATAGTGATAGCGTTATATTAAAATAAAAATTTCTATCTAGTGAAACCATAGTTTAACTTCTTTTGTTTGGGCTCTCGTGCACTGAAAATTTGTAAAAATGCCAAAAAGTCAATTTTTATGTCGTCAAAGCACACGTTCTGTGATATTTTCCCCACTGGGAGTACAATAATCGCCTTTCGTTTTCAAGTTTCATTTGTAATGTGATATCTAACTTTCGTCTCGTTATTGGTTTTTATAAAAGTAAAACTAAATACAGCACGACGAGTCCAAACTGTCTTAATATTTTGTGCAGAGAATTATAACATATTACACATGCACTGAGCATTTGGTTAATATAGTTCAAAATATTTTATGTGTATGTGATAAAATGCATGTGATATGTAATATATCTCTTAAAAGTATTTTAGAATTATTAGTAGAGTTATATTTATGATTATATGTTAACAAAACAAAAAAAAACCTTAAAAGTTCACCAGAATTTGGTTATACCTTTGATTTATTTTCAATAAAGTTATCATTAGACCTGGGGATGTTTTTCTCCTTACTTTACCACCAGAGTTATGTAGGAATTTAAGGTATACATAACATACATAACAACAAGAAGCAGTTTTGTGACAACGAGTCAAGTCAATAATAGTAAGTAAACTATAGCAGTATTATGTTGGCTCTCGTACTGAATAGCTGTAGTTTTTGGGACAGTTTGTTTAGGAACACCTATTTGTTATATGTTAGGTAGTTTCTGGAAATGAATTTCATTAATTTGTGAACCTATCCCGTTGTCCCCTTACTACGAAGAGAGGGACTGATGGGCACACAGAAGTTGACTATTTAATTTTTTGTAATCTGCTGTTTGTTTCTTTATCTACTCAACAAAAATTTCAATAAAACACCAGCAAACATTGATGTTTCCCAGATAGGCAGGCTGGGATTTATTAGGCACGTTAGATCAACTGCACTGCTTTATGAAGAATTTTAACATCTTTCTCTTCGTTTGTTTAGATGATCGATTTTTAAACTTTACTTTGCAAGCAAGCGTAGAATTATTATTATTATTGAAAACATTACCTTAGCAATATTGCTCTGGAAGCATTAATAAATAAAAAATAATAGGTATATAAGAGAGACCTAAAATATGCCACTTTCCTTTTACTGATTTATTTAAATTCTAAGTGCAGAAATAAATCCTTCTAATATCCATTTTTCTTGCTTTTCCATGATCTCCTTAGTCCATCCAACTAACCGTATTTTTGTGAGTATCGCTCTACCTAGTTCGACAATCAAGAGGAACACCTGAACAAGAAAGGACTCTATATATGTGCATTTTAATTTAAGGTAAATCTGCACTCTTAATATTTAATTCCTTATTTCATATTTGCATATTTAAATCAATCACCTGTAAACTCTGGTCGTCTTTTAGTCAACCATTTTTTATTTCATGTTTTTCATTCATCCGACCAACGCTGACTATATTACAGGCCTGTTCAGAAGGAGCAGGGATTAAGAGTGCTCCCATACAAACCAGCCCGTTTCAAACAAATATAGATATAAAAATTGCATGGCATAAGAGTGCTACCCCCACTCCTTCTGTATGGCCTGTAATATAGTAAGTGTTGATTCGACTATTATTGAGTTTTCCTGCAGAGTTAAATAAATAATGTTAACCTGTTTTGTTCACCTACCCCTAAAGGCGTTAGGGGAAATGATAAAGTGGATTGGCTTACTATACAGAGCAGTGGCCACCACTGGGCCACATTAGAGACCGTATAATAAGAAATAAACCACATTCAATGGCACAAAACTCATTGGGAAATATGAAAACGGATAGCCTCTTGATCATGAGCAGGACAAAAGTATCTGACGGATTCTTTATGAACACTGTCAGTTAAAGCACTACGTATAGTTGTTGGTACTTACGGAGGCACTGGTATATAGAGAATGAGGATAAAAGGAGGAATTTATATGCTATGCTTCTGTGAAGCTTTCACGTCTAATTAACACACCATCATTGGATCAACAAAGGCAGAAACAAGTAAAAAGGATAGTCCCAATAGTGGCCAATATCTTACAAAAAAAGTAAACTACAGTGAAAATTGCAACAGTGTGTATTTATACATTAAACTTAATTCTCAGCGAGTATCACATAAACAAAATTGAATATGAGAAGATGCAGGTTTCGTTAGGCATTTATATATTACAGAGAGTAAGGATGAAACTGTGCTTTTTTTTGTCTTTTGAGGGTATTTAATGCATATTGTCTAAGTTACCTACGTGAAGTTGCGAGAGGCATATTTTCAACCTTGCTCTGGTACAAAAATGTTTTACGATTGCTCTTCAGCGACATATTCACATCACTTTTTTCAACGAAATGGTTGAAGGGTTCAACATAAGGGAAAAACATGCTTACCATTAGATTCCATAATTGACATATTCATAGTTTTTATTATTCCTTTCACGTTCATTTTATTTGCACAATGTTGTTAAGAAATTGTATGAGTTAAATAAAAGCGATGTTTTCAGAAATCAATTCAGTACAGAACATGTTTTAATTTGAAATGTTTTCATAACTTGAATAAAATCTATTTCAGTTACTTAGAACGTTATTATATACAATCATGAGGATAAAGAATGTACGAGTAAAATGTTATCAGAATAAATTTATATGCTTAAATTATTTATTTCACAAATTCATGGTGACATATCACAGCTATAGGACTAGATTGCAGTCTTATGTTTATATATCATATAAAGGTAGTGTATAAGTAAGTCGAAAACTCGTGGTCCTCACGAAAGTTTCATGTAAAAATCTGTAACCATGAATATGTGACTAGTTAAAAGATTTTAATTTTAAAATACTAAATAATGAAGCGTTTTGGCACGTAAATCTACGTGAAAACACTCACCTCGTGTTTTTGGATATGTGATGTTGGAAAATTAAAAAAAATACTTAATACGGATGAACTTGATAACTTTATTACTCGCATTATAAATGAATTCCTTGTATTATAAATGAATTACTCGTATTATAAATGAATAGAAATGAAATGAAATTTTGTGATGGGACTACCCCAACTTTTGACTAAATTTTTGGTTTTACAGTCTAGAACGGTGAATTACAGTAAATTAAGTTTTTAACTCCGAATGCCCAAAATATAATTATCGTAAATCACAAATATTATCACAACATTTATTGTTTTTGTATAGATGAAAAAAGGTTCAATTCAATTTTATCACTATAAAATGGATATTCTCTAGTCGTTTAATATGATAACTAGCAGTTCTTCTCCATAATGGAATTGCTTAATTCAGGCAGTGAAAAGCTTCTTGGCTTCTGCGGTCACGTGATGGTTGTTCGATTAAAGCGTTAATTATTGCATCAACTTTAACACACAAGTTTTAAGCAGAAAGTAAGCATGTATGCTACATTACAAGCAGATGGTATAATAATACGCATTTAACAACACGTATTTAACAACGTAAATACATTCGAATGTAAAGTGTATATAATGTAAGATATTTATAATGTAAAATATTTATACTATAAAATAACTTGTGTCTAAATATGTATGCAGTAAAGAGCAAAGGAAAGTTTATATGACTAGGTTGATACATATGTGCTAACATTTAAACAGTTCTAAGTATTTAATTGAGAATGTATTTGACACATAAGAAAAACATATTTGTACAAACTAACAATGAAATGAAGGGTCATTTCACATCTACAGAATTGAATATATTTTTAAATATTATATATATATATATATATATATATATATATATATATATATATATATATAAATGCCTAATTTAGTTTGATGCTATGATTCTATGTGAAACATAGAGATTGAGTTGTTGCAATAATTAAATATGCAAATAACTTCCTTGAAAAGCGGACTGAAATAGATTATATTTAATTTAATCGGTTTGTATCGAATTGGCGGAAATAAATTCATGTAACGTTACCACATACAATGTTTCCTTACTTTAATATTGAATTGTCAATGCACATGTGTAAAATACGTAGAAACCACAATGAAAATCAGCTGTAGTAAAAAGGCGAAAATGATCTCCATAGAAGACTTGTTGTTTTGTATACATAAAATGCAAGTAACTAGTAATGGTGATTTTTCTCCATGCCACACATAATGTGCCGATTGCAAATAAACGTCACACTTATAGCTGTCAACGATAACACAGGCTCAGGCTACTTTGGGTTTATCTTTTTGTATGGAACTAAAGGTAATTTGTAAATTTATTTCTAGTCGTCTCAACACATACAACCTCCCTCAGAATCGTTTTGGTCATTTTGCAGTTGCGGTTGAGTTTGAAGGTCGACAGCTACAATTCGAATTAAGAAAATACACCTTACGCTGATATTGTATCTAATGATTACGGTAAAACTCATGCAAGGCCATGCAGAAATTAAAACTGGCATGCTACATAAGGAATGTGATGATAAAAAAAATGCAACTTACATAAATATATTTATTACATTAAAAAATTTAACCCAGCTAAAACAATATGTATCATAAGGAAGTTACGCTATTGTTTAAAAATAAAAATTCTACAGTTAACATTAAGATCAATTGTTTAAATAAATTATTTTAATTGTAATTTAATAAATATTATTACTATGCATGTTGTTAAATGAGAAGATCAGTTTCTGATTTAACTACAATTTTAGTTTTCCAACAATAATTAAAATAATTTAAGTCTAATAATAAGAAATATAATGATCTCTATACAAGTCACGGAATAATGGTTATACATTCCGTTTAGATCTGGTAGAAACACCAATGGGTAAAAGCAGTGCTTTGAGTAATGCTAGTCCAGTTCTGCAGTTCAACTTCAGCAAAATGAATTGTGGCAAAGTTAATTTTAGTGAAATTACTTTTAGCAAGCTTACTTTTAGTGAAATTGCTTTTAGCGAACTTATTTTTAGCAAACTTACTTTTATCGAAATTACTTTTAGCGGACTTACTTTTAGCGAACTTACTTTTAGGAAACTTATTTATAGAGAAATTACTTTTAGCAAAATTATATTTTGCAAAATACTTATTTTGTGACTTAGTAACAGTAAATGCATTCACAGCAGTAAGTATATTAGTTGGTAATTAATAACATTAATATTATAACATACGCTAGTTTGCTATAAATTACAGAAAAAATAATACCATTGATGTCGAAGGATCACTTTTTAGTCGTAGCAAATGATGAAACACCTTAAGGTAGAAAATTGTTGACTTACACCCAAATATACATATATTGAAAGGGACGTGATTAACCATTTATAAGTAAATGAAAATAAATTATAGTAAGAGAAATTTGTGCCCGTGTCTCATGATTTAAAACTATAATTTGTTTCCCAGTAATATGTACATACATCTATTAGTTAGGTAAGATTTAACAAATATTCGTAGGTTTCATTTTAAATTTGATTACTAGTATTTCACGTACATATATCAATATTTAAACGTATTATATTAATATATGGGAAAATTTAAATAACTGTTAAGTATTTTCCCGACGATTTGTTTATTTTTAATACTTTAGGTGATAAGTTTTGCCCTTCCGGGTATTATCAAGTCTATGAAGTCAAATTATTCGTTCATAAATATTTTAAGTCAAAATTAATAGTCACCCAGGGTGTTCTGTACAGTTATATGTTTACAATATAGGCCTTATGACGAATGACAGGGCAAAACCGGTCGCCTAAAGAATTAAAAATAAACAAACTGTCCGGAAAGTAATTAACAATTATTTAAATTAATGATTCATCCTGACATCCAAAAAAATTATATATTAATATTTCATATATTATATAATATATGCATATATAATATATTAATATAAAATAGTTATTTTTTTTATTATATAAAAGGTTTATAATAATATATTACATATATGTTAATATATAAAAATTATCATGTATGTAATGTAACATTAAAAACGTTTTAAATAAGATATTTACAACAGAAAAAAAATGCAACGCGTTCAAATTGTAATAACTACCCAAGCACAAAAATGCGTCAAGTATGTCAAAAATACACTATCAACGCTTCCATTCAACAAAACATTTATTGCTATCTTGAAATATTTATATTTTTATGTTCCACATACGTGTATGAGCATAATTGCCTTGAAGGAATCTTTACACAAAATTAACACACAGATTGTTCATGGGCATTGTTCGTTTATTGTATTTACAATAATTTTCACATGATTGTATTTGGTTTGTAAAGATATTTGATAAAAGAAAATCAATTAATTTAGGATACTAAAATTCTAATAAATACTTTGCAAACATAATTTTACAAAAATAATTTGAATGTGTGTACCAAAATAAAGATGGCAACTAAATATGGCAAGCTACATTTAGGATCAGGAGTAATGGAAAAAATGAAACTTATTAAAGGTGTGAATAACAAACTTCTTAATTTAAATAAAAAAAGTAGATACTTTACATATAAATAATATATTCTTTTAAATAATTAAATAATACAAAAAAATATGTATAACATTTTTACGCACTCAAAAATATCAATTGAAGTGAATGAAGTACTGGGGTTAGTTAGTTTTAATACAGTAAGGATTTGAAGCTACCGGTAAGGGAGTATTTTCATTAATTCTAATAAATTGCATTTGAAAAATATTCAATGAAAAACAAAAAAAAAAAATGGAAAATATTGGGAGAACAAATACAATCATGTAGGACCTTTGTGTAATGCAAATGCACAAAACAATTGACTATATATTGCACAGCAATTTGTTTTACTCTTTACAAGTAGGCATAAAATAAGTTATAACGTATAAAAGTTATAACATAAAATGAGTTATAACATTTACTCACATAAAGGCATGGATAAGTTATGAGAATGTTTAAAAGTAGGTTTTGTTTCGAATGTAACGTGTGATCGACTTAACAGTTTCAGTTTAGTAGGTAAACCCGGATAAACAACTTACCGTTTAAGTTATAAGGCAACAAGTGTGAAAGGATGTTAAAATTAAATTAGAAAATTTGTATAAAAACGATCTTTGTGTGTAAAAAGCCTCAACTAACATGCACAGCCACCGTCTGGGTCTTTCTGTTCATTTGGAGTGTCTTTTAAAACAACTTCTTGCACTAAAAAATAATTGAGGAAAATAATAATAAAAATTATTACAATGTCTATGAATGTATGAATAAAATAAAAACTATGTACCTGCATTAACATGATTTAAATATGATGAAGATTAATATGTTTTAAATATGATGTAGATTAATTTTATATTTTTGGTTTTTTCATCCAGTAAGGTTTATTTCATTTTAATGACGCTTTCTTATCTTCTGTTTATGTTTTTACTAGGCTGACTGATTTCGTAAATTTCTAATTTACATTATCAAAGCTCGTTGGTCGATGGATGTTCATTAAAATATTAAAACATTTAAAACAGTCACTTTTACTTCACCTCACAAAAATTTACAAAACCTGTCAGCCTAGTAAAAAGATAAACAGAAGATAGGAAGCATTATTTAATACCAATCATCAGATGTAGATTAATGTTTTAAACATTGTATATGTTTTAAACATTGCATATGTTTTAAACATTTTATCAATTTTTTTTAATATACTTGTTCTTTTCTTTTTAAGATTTTTAAAAATACTTGTGATTTTTTTATGTATTTTGAACTAAAACATAATGCAAATCATTCTACTATAAACATGCAGAGCATAATACAGCATGCAATTTCTTTGACAGATGATATATTTGCTTTTTTTAGTTATAAAAAGGATACTGTCTTCTGGGGGTTTGTTCTCCGTTGAGTCCATTCCTGGAAGAGCAGCTGCTACACGTCTAAATAACTGGAACAAGCATTCAAAGGTGAGTTTATAATATTTTTGATTTATGCTATTTCTGTAAATTGATTTTATGAACTTCTTAAATCTTTAGCCACTTATATGAATTTAATGTACAAATGACATATATCTAAAGCAAGTAGTTAGATTATTAGTATAAAATAAACAGAGACTGAAACAAATTTGAATATGAAATAATTTTATCCTAGTGGGTTTAGTTTGGTTTAGTATTGGAAAAGTTCATAGTCTAAAGTTTACTTTTGTTTAATTCTATTATTGAATGGTTTTATTCTGTTCATGTTATAATTTTTGTGTGTAGGTAATAATTGTTGTGTGTAGGTAATAATTGTTGTGTAGATAATTATATTTTTGAAATTACCTGTTTTACATTATATCCTGCTTTAGCACTAGTTTCTATAAACATAACATTGAGCTCTTTCGCTTTCTTCTCTCCGTCTTCCGTACTGACTTGTCTCTTATCGGAAAGATCTGTTTTATTGCCAACGAGCATAATAATCACATCACTACCCCTTTCTGTCCGCACATCGTCAATCCATTTAGAAGTTTGATGAAACGAATTTGCATCTAGAGAAATCAAAAAAATGTATATATATATATATATATATTCTGTTCAGATTTAGATGAAACTTACTTGTTATGTCATAGACAACAACTGCTACAGTAGAGTCCCGAATATAAGAAGGTATCAGGGAACGAAATCTTTCTTGCCCTGCCGTGTCCCAAAGCTGCAATCTTACTGTTCTGTCTTCTAGGTACATTGTCTTAGATAAAAAGTCAATACCAATAGTTGCCTGTAAGAAATTTGTTCCTTTATATTCTATATGTATTTATATAATGCATAATGTATTTATATATTACATGTAGATATTATATGTACTTTTCCATTATGAATATGCATAAAAACATTATTTTGTTATTTTGTATTTATTACTGTTCCTCAGTTTCCACCACACAAGATGACTAATTTTATCTAATTTCAGGTGTTTAATATGTACAAATATTAAAATGTGATTAACATTTATAACAGGGATTATTAATTTTTGGGAACTTTTATGAATAATGGATGGGTTATTAATTGGCGGGGTGAATTCGAATTAATTTATGCAAGTGTGGGTAGATTTTTATGTTTAAGTGATTTTGCCTTCTGGGTAAATTTCATTTTAATCAAGGCTGGGTTTCCATAAAATTATGGAATTATAAAAAAGGTGAATGAGCTGTTCCTATACTGTGGCTAGTATTTATGAAAAGATTTTACTTTTTTCTGTTTTCTGGGCAGTCAGCGTTTGCGGTAAAGTTGATGATGTATAATTCAAAATTCACTCTCTCATTAATAATTATTTATTTTTACTTTCACGATAGTTTCGGTCAGTTAGCTAGGTATTTTTAGGTGAAATATGTCCAAATCTTTGGCCAAAGGACTAGAATTCACATACAATTATTACTATTTTTGTGTTCTTCAAATAATTTTATTTGATAAATAAAAATAAATACTCAATGCAAACATATTGATGTTTTGCTTCGCTATTGTATAGAAGAAATCATGATGTAAAAATATTAAAAGAATATAAGCATGTAGCGAGAGGTTTAGACAAATATGGATTCCTTGAATATTTTTGTAAATGAAATAAAATATGCCAAATTATAGCATAAAAAACAATTTTGAATATAAATGATTTCAAATAAGCGCTAGCTAATTATAAGGATGCTAGAAAAACATTTCACTTTCGTTTTGTCAAAAATTTGTCGAAACAAAAAAATTGTAGCTATACAGGGTGGTCCACCTAAGACGACCCACTTAAATTACAGCGATATTAACAAAGTTAGAACAATAAAACTTACAGGATTTATTCAGCACCTAAAGAGCTCCAAAAAACGCTAGTGGTGTTTTGTTTTGCCACGCATAGTTTTTGCGCAAGCGCACTTGGATCCATAAAAGTGATGATGAAGATGAATTTTTTTTTACATATTTTAAATCAGCAAGTAATTCTGCATACAATGGTATAAACATTTCTGCAAAAAAATGGTGGATGGTCGAAAAACATTTATTTAATATTACGGCTTTATTTACCAAGTTAGGGCAATAAAATTTCCAAAAATTAATTCTGCACATAAAAAACATCCCAATAACTTTTTACTGAGTGACATTTTGTTTCCGCGCAAGGGCACATAACTTTTAAAAATACATAGTTTTCAAGGTGCTTTTATTATTAATTTTAATCTCCAGAATGATTATGCGTACAACGATACCAATATTGCAGCAAAAAATCTTGATTTATGGATGTTTTTATTTTATAGACTATGTCCACTTAATGGCCACGCACATATCTCTACAGTTCTATCTTGTCAGTCACCCATGATAGTATACTTCCCTTTTAGACATATTACTCATATGTCACCTAATATTAACAAATGCTTGTCATTGTGATGGCCTAATTGCTAAGGCGCTGGCGTTTGGTGCATGGGGTTTATGGTTCGAATCCCAGTAAGGGTGCGATTTTTTTTATTGGGAAAAAATGTTAACTACTTCATTGTCCACGAACGATGTAGAACAGGAGCTCCGTGTTTTGTAGACTCCTCCAAAACTTGTGATCCTAATTTTTGGCGTCATCAATTGGTCTATTATGCCGAAACAGGCCGATGTTGAATAAATGATAAATACTGAAGTCTTTATTTC
>JAWQRP010001030.1:0-21724 GCA_033557875.1 Quadriops clusia | reverse complement strand
TAATTAATAATTATTATTTATATATAATAATAATTATTTATTTATAAAGTAAATATTTATTATATATAATATATAATTTTGGATATATATATATATATATAATAATTATTAATATATATATATATATATACAATATTATTATTTTAATATATAAAAATAAATTATAATATAAAAAAAAAATATAATATTCTATATTTATATAGGTTATTATATACAAATAATTTTTTTTAAAAAAAAAAAAAAAAAAAAATAATAATATAAATGAATAATAAATAAATAAATTTGGATATAAAATATAAAATTATATTTTATTATTAATTTAAAATTAAATTTTAATTTCATATATTATTATATTTTTATTAATTATTAATTATTTATATAAAAATTATTTAATTAAATTTTATTTATTTATAATTTAATAATTAATATTTATATAGTTTGTTTAATTAAATAAATAATATGTTATAAATTTGATTTTCTAATTTTTATTTATATATATATACAATTAATGATTATGTATGTAAAAAATAATAATTTTTATTTTTAAAAATTATTTTAAAAATAGTATTATTAATAAAAATTAAAAAAAATTGGGGGATAAATTTTTTTAATTAATTTGTTATAAAGTTTTATAGGTAAATATATAATTTTATATATAAAATTTTAAAATATAAATTTTAATTTATTGAAATTGTTTAATTTTGTAATTAATATTTAATTTATTATTAAAAATTGGTAAATAAAATTATTTTAGGGGGATAGTTTTTTTATTTAATTTATTATAAAATTTTATAAATAAATAATTAATTTAGTATATTAGGATTTTAAAAACTTTAATTTATTTAAATTATTTGTTTTTATAGTTTATATTTAATTAATTATTTTAATTTTATGGCAATTAGTATAGTAAAATGGGAAAAATTAATTTAAAATTAAAATTATTTTTAAAAGTAAATAATTTTATTATTAATTAAGAGGGTTATGAATTAAATTATTGAAATTTAGGTTAATTTGTTTATATTTAAGTGATTATTAAATTTATTTTTAATTATTTATAGATTAATAGTTAATTATTAGATTTATTAAAATTATTAGTTTTGTAAATAGAAATATTATATATAAAAAAAATTTTAGGGAATTTTTTTTTAATTTTTATATGAAATAAAAAATTTGATTACGGGAGGAAAGAGTTTTTTTATTTTATTTATTATAAATTTTATATATATATATAATTTTATTTATAGAAAAATTTATTTTTTAAAATAAAATTTTAATTATATATTAATTAGTAATTTATTGTAAAGAAAATTATATAATTAAATTTTAATTTTATTTATTATATAAAAATTTTTAAATGTTGATAGTTAATATAAAGTTTGATTAATAATGTTTTTATTAATTTAAATTAATGATTTTTTATATAGAAATATGATTTATAATTATTTATGTAAAAAATAATAGTTTTTATTTTTAAGGGTTTTTTTTATGATTTTCTTATAAATAAAAAAAATTATAAAAAAATATTGGGGGAAAGAGTTTTTTTTATTTAATTTATTATAAATTTTATATTTATAATTTTATTTATAGGAAAATTTATTTTTTAAAGTTAAATTTAATTTATTAATATAAAATTTTAATTATATATTAATTAGTAATTTATTGTAAAGAAAATTATATAATTAAATTTTAATTTTATTTATTTTATAAAAATTTTTAAATATTGATAATTAATATAAAATTTGATTAATAATGTATTTATTGATTTAAATTAATGATTTTTTATATAAAAATATGATTTATAATTATTTATGTAAAAAATAATAGTTTTTATTTTTAAGGGTTTTTTTTATGATTTTTTTATAAATAAAAAAAATTATAGAAAAATATTGGGGGAAAAAGTTTTTTTTATTTAATTTATTATAAATTTTATATATATAATTTTATTTATAGAAAAATTTATTTTTTAAAATTGAATTTAATTTATTAATATAAAATTTTAATTATATATTAATTAGTAGTTTATTGTAAAGAAAATTATATAATTAAATTTTAATTTTATTTATTATATAAAAATTTTTAAATGTTGATAATTAATATAAGATTTGATTAATAATGTATTTATTAATTTAAATTAATGATTTTTTATATAAAAATATGATTTATGATTGTTTATGTAAAAAATAATAGTTTTTATTTTTAAGGGTTTTTTTTATGATTTTCTTATAAATAAAAAAAATTATAGAAAAATATTGGGGGAAAGAGTTTTTTTTATTTAATTTATTATAAATTTTATATATATAATTTTATTTATAAAAAAATTTATTTTTTAAAATTGAATTTAATTTATTAATATAAAATTTTAATTATATATTAATTAATAGTTTATTGTAAAGAAAATTATATAATTAAATTTTAATTTTATTTATTATATAAAAATTTTTAAATGTTGATAATTAATATAAGGTTTGATTAATAATGTATTTATTAATTTAAATTAATGATTTTTTATATAAAAATATGACTTATGATTATTTATGTAAAAAATAATAGTTTTTGTTTTTAAGGGTTTTTTTTATGATTTTCTTATAAATAAAAAAAGTTATAGAAAAATATTGGGGGAAAGAGTTTTTGTATGATTTATTATTAAATTAAAAATTTTTTTTTAATGAATTGAATTTTATAGGGGGGATAAATTTTAATTTGTTGAAATAATTTATTTTTAAAAATAATTTTAATTGTTAGATAAAATTTGAATTGTATATATAAAAAGTAAATTTAATATTAAAAAATTATAATTATTTATAGGGGAGGTAATAATTATAATTTAATTTAAAATTGAAGTTTAGATTTTATGTAAAAAATTATTTAATTAAGTTTTAATTTTATATTAATATTTAAATAGTTTTTATATAATTAAATTTTTTTAGATTAATTTTTAAATGAAAATATAATTTATGTTTTAATTGTGAATAATAATGAAAATTATTGTTTTTTTAAAAGGGAATTAGTTAAAAATGGGGGTTATTTTTTAATATGTGAAAATTTAAATAATATAGTAGTTATTTTTTTATAGATAAAATTTGATTAGTAATATTTATTTTATAAATAAAATTAATGTTTGAGAGGGAAAGTTTTAGTGAATTAGAGAGATCTTGTTAGTGATAATTTTTATTTAATTAAGAAGGTTAGTAATTATAGGTATTTTTAGTTAAATATAAGGAATTATAGAATTAAGTTTTAATTATTTATTTAATAATTAATAATTAAATGGTTTTTAAATTATTATTAAAAATATGTAGTTGGGGGGGTATAATTTATTAATGATATAAAATAAAAAATAAAAATTTTTATTTTTATTTTAAAGGTAAAAAATATTTTAGTATTAATTTTTATGTGAATAATATAAATATTATGATTTGATTTGTTAATAAAATTTAGTTAATTATGTATAATTAAAAGATAATATTTTTGTTATATAAAATTAATATTGTATGTATTTATAAAAATAATTTAAGGGGATTGTTAATAATAATTATAATTTGATTTTAATAGATAAAAGTTAAGAGTTTGGGATTATTAATTTTTTAATTAAATATAAAAAATTATAAAATTAAATTTTAATAATTAAGAATTGAATATTTAAATTTATATAATTAAAGGTGTAATATATTTTATAATGTTAAATAATATAATTTTTTATTTTTTTTTATTAGAGGGGTAAAAATATTAAAAGGATTTATTTAAGTGATGATTTTTATATAAATTTATTATAAATTATATAAATATTTTTTTTTATGGATAAAATTAAAACTTAATTAGTTAATAAATTAAGATAATTGTTTAAAATTGAAAGATATTTTTTTGTTTTTAAGTTAGTATAGTATATAGGGATGATTTTTAATTTTATTTGTATAATAATAGATAAATTTAATTAGGGGGGGGGGAAATAGAGATTGGTTTGATTGGGTATATAAGATTATTGAATTTTATTTTTAATTATTAGTTAAATAATTTATTTAATATTAAAAAGTATAAAATCGGGAGTTAAATTATATTATGTTTTTAAATAAAAATAGTGATTTTTATTTTTATGAATATAAGGATTATTAAAATAGTAATTTATAATAGATGGATTTGATTTAATATATATGAATTTTGTAATTAATTTAATTTGTTAATAAAATTTAATTAGTTATGTTAAATTAGTATATAATATAAAAGTTATGAATAGGAATGATTTTTAAGGAGTTATGATAGTTGTAATGATTAAATTTAAGTACAAAAAATAAATTTAGGGTTATTTAAATTTATGTTTTTGGTATAATATTAAAAATTATAGAATTTTAGTTTAAAAGATTATTAATTAAGTGATTTATTTAATGGAGTATTAAAAGTATAATTGAGGGGTTATAATTGTATTATAATATTGGATAAATAATAATAATTTTTATTTATATTGATTTTCTTTGATTTTTTTATTGAAAAGAGGCAGGAATTACTAAAAAAAGTTATCTAAATTTTGGAATTTGTGTAAAATTTATTTTAAATTATATGGGTATTTTTTTATATAGATATAAATTTTATGATTAGATTTGTTAGTAGAGTTTAATTTATTATGATGAATTTATTAAATAGAATTTTTGTTATATCAAAATTAGTGTTATATATAAATAATTTTTAAGAGGTAATAAAATTTTATTTATAGTAATTTTAGTTTAATTTAAGGGGATTAATAATTATAGGTTTAGGGTTATTTTAAATTTATAAATTTTTTAATTTAATAAAAGGGGTTATTTGATTTATTTTTTATATTTATTTGTTAAAAAATTAATTTAATGGAATATTAAAAGTAAGTAGATGGAAGATTTAATTGTGTTATAAATTAAATAAATAATAATTTTAATTTTTATTAATTTTTTGATAAAAAGGGGGAAAGGGAATTGTTGAAATGAAGGTTTTTGTAAAGGTTATGTTATAAATTATTTATATATAAATATAATTTGATATATAAAAGTTTTATAATTAATTTAATTTATTGATAAAATTTGATTGATTATATAAAATTGATTGAAGAAATTTTTTTACATTAAAATTGGTTTAATATAGAAAATTTATATTTAATAAGTAGGATTGGAATATAAATTTAGAATGGTAGGAGTATTTTATTAATATTTTGGTGATTAGAAAAATAAGGTAAGTGATTATAGATTTGTTTTTATTAAAGATAGATAATAATAATTAAATGGGATTTATTAATAATTATAAATTTTATTATATAATAAGGAGGTTATATTTATGATTTAAATTTTTATGGAGTTTATTATTTAATAGTATAAGTATTTTATTAAGGGAAAAAAGTTTGGGGTGTTTAATTTTACTATAGTATTTTAGATAGATTATATTAGATATATGTATTAAGTTAATATTTTTTTATTTAATAATTATTAAATTTAATTTTGGTTTTAAAATTTATTTAATTATTTTTTTTCATGTAAATTTTTGTGTGAATAAAATTTTTATTTTAATAATAAGAGTTAATTGATTAATTGCAGAATTTAATTTTAATAATTTAAGGGATTAAGAATTATAAATTAATTTTAGTTTAAACAAATTTTGTGCCAGCAGTTGCGGTTATACAATTTATGTAAATAAATTTTATTGGTTAATAAGTATTTGTTTTAAGTTTATATAATAAAGATATTTTAGGTGAAATTTAATTTTTTTTTTATTAATATATAATTATTTAAGTTTATGAAATTTTAAAATAAACTAGGATTAGATACCCTATTATTATTAATGTAAAGTTTATCAAATTAGTATTAGTTATTTTCTTTAAAATTAAAAAATTTGGCGGTATTTTAGTCTATTCAGAGGAACCTGTTCTATAATTGATAGTCCACAATTATAAATACTTGAATTATAAGTTTGTATATCGTCGTTATAAAAAAATTTTATAAGAATTAATAATTTTTAGGATTTAATATAATAAAATATATCAGATCAAGGTGCAGTTTATATTTAAGAAGAAATGGGTTACAATAAATTTATTTAAACGGATTATATATTTAAAATGTTTATTAAGGTGGATTTGATAGTAATAAATTTTATATTTTATTTATGATTTAAGCTCTAAAATATGTACATATCGCCCGTCGCTCTTGATATAAGTTAAGATAAGTCGTAACAAAGTAGATTTACTGGAAAGTGAATCTAGAAATTTCAAATTAAAGCTTTATTAGATAAGTTTTTTATTTACATTAAAAGGAGTTCGTGCAATTCGAAATAATTTGAAGGTTAAATAATTATTATTTTAAATATTTTGATTTTTTTTAATAAAAATAATTTTTTTTAATATTTTTTTAGTATATTTTATAGAAATAATAAAGTTAATTATAGTAAATTAGTATAGTAGTAGAAATTTTGGGTATAAATTTAATAAAAGTATAATTAATTTTTTGTACCTTGTGTATCAGGATTTATTAAATTTTTTTAATTATTTAATTTTCTCGAATTTAAAAGTGTAATTTATTAATTATTTTTATTGTTGAATAAATATTGTAAATTAATAAAAGGAAATGAAATGTTATTCGTTTTTAAATATATCTAGTTTATTAAGAAATAAGTTGAATTTAGAAGTTTTTATTTTATTTAATAATTTTTTTTATTAAATATATTTAAATTTTAATATTTAAGGGGATAAGCTTTTAGATATATAATTAAAAATATAAGTGTTATTTAATAATAGTAGATTTAGAAATTGTTATCTTGGTAGTTTGTTATAATTAATTTATTAATAATTAAATTTTATATTTTTTTAATTTTTTATTGATATATAAAAATTATTTTTTTATTTTTAGAAATAATGATAGGATTAGTATATATAAATTGATGGATAGAATTGATTTAAGATTATATAAAGTAATTCGGCAAAATAGTTTATTCGCCTGTTTATCAAAAACATGTCCTTTAGGTATTTATGTAAGGTTTGACCTGCCCAGTGGTTTTTTAAATGGCCGCAGTATATTGACTGTGCGAAGGTAGCATAATCATTAGTTTTTTAATTGAAAGCTTGTATGAATGGTTGGACGAGATAAATACTGTCTCTATTATAATAGTTAGAATTTAATTTTTTAGTAAAAAGGCTAAAATGTTTTTAAAAGACGAGAAGACCCTATAAAGCTTTATATATTTAATTATTAGTGTTTTTAAGATTTTATTTGATTTTTGATGGTTAGATATATTAAATTGGGGAAATTGAAAGATTAAATTAATTCTTTTTTGTTAATAAACATTAATGTATGATTGTTTGATCCATTTTTATTGATTATAAGATTAAGTTACTTTAGGGATAACAGCGTAATTCTTTTGGGGAGTTCATATTTATAAAAGAGTTTGCGACCTCGATGTTGGATTAAAATTTAATTTGGGTGTAGAAGTTCAAATTTTTGGTCTGTTCGACCATTAAAATTTTACATGATCTGAGTTCAAACCGGTTTAAGCCAGGTTGGTTTCTATCTTTATATATTTATTATATTATAGTACGAAAGGATTTAATATAAAATAAGAATTATTTGGTTTTTTTGAATATTAGTGTTATTTTGGCAGATTAGTGCAATGAATTTAGAATTCATTTATATAATTATTTATTATAAGTAATATATATTTGTATTAGAGAGGTTGTTATCTTTGATTTTTGTTGTTTTATTATTAATTTGTGTTTTGATTAGGGTTGCTTTTTTGACATTAATAGAGCGAAAAGTGTTAGGATATGTACAGGTTCGAAAAGGTCCTAATAAGGTTGGATTTATGGGGGTTTTACAGCCTTTTAGAGATGCAATTAAGTTATTTAGGAAGGAACAAACTTTTCCTTTATTGTCAAATTATTTTATTTATTATGGGTCACCAATTTTTAGATTATTTTTGTCTTTGTTAATTTGGATTTTAATTCCTTATATAATAAATTTATTTGAATTTAATTTGGGGATATTATTTTTTTTATGTTGTTTAAGATTAGGAGTTTATATAATAATATTAGCAGGTTGGTCTTCTAATAGAAGATATTCATTATTAGGGGGGTTGCGTAGTGTTGCTCAGACTATTTCTTATGAAGTGAGGTTATCTTTAATTTTGATATCTTTTATTATTATAATTGGTTCATTTAATATTATAGATTTTTTGAAATATCAAAAATATGTTTGAATGATGATATTGTGTATTCCTTTAGTAATAATTTATTTTGTGTCAGTTTTAGCTGAAGTAAATCGTACTCCTTTTGATTTTGCTGAGGGAGAGTCTGAATTAGTTTCGGGATTTAATGTGGAATATAGAAGAGGGGGATTTGCTTTAATTTTTATGGCTGAATATTCAAGTATTTTATTTATAAGAATAATTTTTTCTGTATTTTTTTTAGGTGGGGAATTGATTTCTTTATATTTTTATATTAAGTTAGTTTTTGTTTCTTTTATTTTTATTTGAGTTCGAGGAACTTTACCTCGGTTTCGTTATGATAAGTTGATATTTTTAGCTTGAAAGAGTTTTCTTCCTGTTTCTTTAAATTATTTATTATTTTTTTTGGGGTTTAAGATTTTAGTTATTAATTTATTTTAGTGAATTTTTTTTAGTAAGATAATTTTAGATAAAGTGAAAAATTTAATTTATAAATATTATTTTGAGTTAAGATTAAATAAATAAGGAGAATAGATTGGAAGTTTATTTTTTATTTTATATATATTAATTATGTAAATTTTTTATGAAGAGTTTCTTAGTTATTTGATTAATATATACAGAAAGTAGTTTAAGAAAAATTTTAATTTTGGAGATTAAAGATGCATATATTTGTTTTTTTGAAATTTTAGTATAATAATTTATTTGTAGTTTTAGGATTAGTTATATTAAAATTTATTGGGTTTTTGTTGTTTAGAATTGTGTTTATGTTTATTTCTGGTTTATATGTTTATTCATCAAATTGTAAGCATTTATTGTTAATATTAATGAGTTTAGAATTAATAGTTTTGTCAATTTTTTTAATAATATTTTTGTATTTATTTATATTTAGGATTAATATATATATGTTAATATTTTATTTGACTTTTTGTGTTTGTGAGAGTGTATTAGGATTATCTGTTTTGGTTTCTGTAATTCGTACTCATGGGAATGATTATTTTTATTCTATAAATATTTTATGATAAAATATTTATTAATAGTAATTTTTTTGATACCATTATTGATATTGTTTAATGTAATATGATTTATTCAGTGTTTATTATTAGTAATAAGTTTTATATTTTTATTCAGAGGGGGATTTTTTAATTTTTGAGTGAATATTAGTTATATAATAGGTTCAGATAATTTGTCATATGGTTTGATTATGTTGAGGTTTTGAATTTGTGTTTTAATATTAATGGCAAGAGAGGGAATTTATATTAGTAATAATAGTAGTATATATTTTAATTTTTTAGTTATTTTTATATTATTATTTTTAATTTTGGTATTTAGTTCTTTAAATATGTTAATATTTTATTTATTTTTTGAGGCTAGTTTGATTCCAATTTTTTTAATGATTTTAGGTTGGGGGTATCAGCCTGAGCGTCTTCAAGCTGGGATTTATTTATTATTTTATACTTTATTAGCTTCTTTACCTATAATGATTGGTATTTTTTATTATTATTATAATTTTATAACATTGGATTTTTCTTTATATATATATTTTATTTTTAATAATAAATATTTTTATTTTTGTATAATTATTGCTTTTTTAGTAAAGATACCAATATTTATATTTCATTTATGGCTTCCTAAGGCTCATGTCGAGGCTCCAATTGCTGGTTCAATAATTTTAGCAGGTTTATTATTAAAATTGGGGGGTTATGGTCTTCTTCGTTTAATAATAGTTTTATATATTATGGGAATTGAGTATTCAAATATTTTTATAAGAGTGGGTTTAATTGGGGGATTTATAGTTAGATTAATTTGTATTCGTCAGGTTGATATGAAGTTATTAATTGCTTATTCATCAGTAGCTCATATAGGGTTAGTTTTATGTGGAATTATAACGTTTTCTTATTTAGGAGTTTGAGGTTCTTATTTAATGATAATTTCTCATGGATTATGTTCATCTGCTATGTTTTGTCTTGCTAATTTTGTTTATGAACGTTTAAGAAGTCGGAGAATATTATTAACAAAGGGTTTAATAAGATTTATACCGAGAATAAGAATGTGATGATTTTTAATAAGTTCTTGTAATATGGCAGCTCCTCCTTCTTTAAATTTGATGTCAGAAATTGTTTTGATTAATAGGTTAATTTCTTGGTCAGTTAATACAATTATTTTAATTATGTTAATGTCATTTTTTAGTGTTGTTTATAGACTTTATTTATATTCATTATCTCAGCATGGGAAATTTTATTCTGGATTATATTCATTTAGATTGGGAGGTATTCGTGAATATTTATTAATTTTTTTACATTGATTACCATTAAATTTTTTGATTTTGAAGAGAAATTTATTTTTTTTTTGAATTTAACTTAAATAATTTAAATAAAATGTTGATTTGTGATATCAAAAATGTATATAAGTACTTTAAGTAATTAATAAAATTTCAATTTGTATAATTAGTTCTTTTTTTTTATTTTTAATATTTTTGTTGTTTTTTTTTTTAAGTATAGGTTTTATTTATATAGATTTGGTAATTTTTTTAGAGTATGAATTATTAAGATTTAATTCTTTAAGAGTAATTATAAGGTTGTTATTTGATTGAATATCATTATTATTTTTAAGATTTGTATCATTTATTTCTAGAATAGTTTTGTTTTATTCAATTGATTATATAAAGGGGGATATTTATATAAATCGATTTATTATTTTGGTAGTTTTATTTGTTTTATCAATATATTTATTGATCATTAGTCCTAATTTAATTAGAATTTTATTGGGATGGGATGGATTAGGTCTTGTCTCTTATTGTTTGGTAATTTATTATCAGAATGAAAAGTCTTATAATTCAGGTATATTGACTACTTTGACAAATCGGGTAGGAGATGTAATATTATTAATTTCAATTGCTTGGATGATGAATTATGGGAGGTGGAATTTTATAAATTATTTAGATTTTTTTACTATAGATTTGATAATGTGGATTGGGAGATTGGTAATAATTGCTGCTATAACGAAAAGAGCTCAGATTCCATTTTCAGCTTGATTACCTGCTGCTATGGCTGCTCCAACTCCGGTCTCTGCATTAGTTCATTCATCAACTTTGGTAACTGCGGGAGTTTATTTATTAATTCGATTTGAGAGATTGATTGTAGGAGAAATTTCAGAATTTTTATTGTTTATTTCAGTTTTTACTATATTTATATCAGGTTTAGGGGCTAATTATGAATTTGATTTAAAGAAAATTATTGCATTATCAACCTTAAGTCAGTTAGGTTTAATAATAAGAATTTTATCTATGGGGTTTTATAAGTTAGCTTTTTTTCATCTTTTGACTCATGCTATATTTAAGGCTTTATTATTTATATGTGCTGGTTCTGTAATTCATAATTTATTTAATAATCAGGATATTCGTTATATAGGTAATTTAATTGTTAGTATACCTTTAACTTGTATATTATTTAATATTTCAAATTTGGCTTTATGTGGAATACCTTTTTTAGCAGGGTTTTATTCTAAGGATTTAATTTTAGAGGTTGTTTCAATAAGAGAGTTAAATATAGTAATATATTTTTTTTTTTTTTTATCTACTGGATTGACAGTATGTTATTCTTTTCGTTTATTTTATTATTCTATTGTTGGGGATTTTAATAATTTTTCTTTTCATATATTAAATGATGAGTCTTTAATTATAATTAAATCTATAATAATAATATTATTATTTGTTTTATTTGGGGGTAGGTTGTTAAGATGATTGATTTTTTCTTCACCAGTAGTAGTTATTTTACCTTTTTATATAAAAATAATAACTTTAGGGGTAATTATTTTAGGTTCATTTTTAGGTTATGAAATTTATAATTTTTTATTTTTTGATAATATTTTAATGTATAAATATAATTTTAGTTATTTTTTTGGTTCAATATGATTTATATTTTATGTTTCAACTTTTTTTGTGAATTATTATCCTTTAATGATAGGATATAATTATTTAAAGATTTTTGATCAGGGTTGAAATGAGTATTATGGTGGTCAGGGTTTGTATAGTTATTTAAATAAAAATTCAGTTTTTTTTCAATTTTTTTATATTAATAGTATAAAAAAATTTTTTTTTTTTTTTTTTTCTTTTTTTTTATTAATATTTATTTTTTATTTAATTTACTTAAATAGCTTATATGAGAGTTTAATATTGAAGATATTAAGGAGATTTATAAATCTTTAGGTGTTTATGAAAAAATTTTATTTTTATTATTAAAATAAAATTTATTGAGAGTAATATAAAAATTATGGTGATAAAAGTTTTAATATTAAATTTTATTAATATAATTGAATAATAATTAAGAATATAATGTTTAAGAATTTTTAGTAATTTAAAAAGTTTAGGTTAGAAAAATTAAATTGGTCTATAGAATATTATTTATTAAGTTTTTTAGTTAGATTAATAAGAATTATTATTCTTTTTTTATGTTTTCAAAACATATACTTATACAAGTTCATTAATCAAAATATAATTTTATCTCAGATTTTATATAAAAGGGGATTAATGATAAAGAATGAAAAGTAAAGAATTGTTAAGATTTGACCTGTTATAATATAAGGATTTTCAACAGGTTTTATTCCAATTCATGTGAGTAAGATTATAGATATAGAAAATGTTCAAAAGATGATTTGGTTAATAGGGTAAAATTTTATAGATTGAATTTTATTATTTTTTATAAATGGTAAAATAATTAAAATAATGATAGATATAGCTAATGCAATTACTCCTCCTAATTTATTGGGGATAGAGCGAAGGATTGCATAAGCAAATAGAAAGTATCATTCAGGTTGAATATGGATAGGAGTTACTAGGGGATTGGCTGGGATAAAGTTGTCTGGATCTCTGAGGAGGTAGGGATTGGTTAATGTTAATAAGGATAAAATTATAATTATAATGATAAAGCCTATAATATCTTTTAGGGAGAAATAGGGTCTAAATGGAATTTTATCAATGTTTCTATTAATCCCTAGGGGGTTATTAGATCCTGTTTGATGAAGAAATATTAGGTGAATGATAATTATGGCTAGAATTATAAATGGTATAATAAAGTGAAGAGTAAAGAAACGATTTAAAGTTGCATTATCAACAGCAAATCCTCCTCAGATTCATTGAACAATATCTATTCCAATATATGGGATTGCTGATAGTAAATTTGTAATTACTGTTGCTCCTCAGAATGATATCTGTCCTCAAGGTAGAACATAACCAAGGAAAGCAGTTGCTATAGTAATTAGGATAATTATAACTCCAATTATTCAAGTATGAGAAAATTTATAGGAATTATAGTAAATTCCTCGACCAATATGGGTATAAATACAAATAAAGAAAAATGATGCTCCGTTAGCATGGAGAGTGCGTATTAATCACCCATAATTTACGTCTCGACAAATATGATTTACTCTATAAAATGCTATTTCAATATTTGCTGTGTAGTGTATAGCTAGGAAAATACCAGTGATAATTTGAATAGATAAACAAATTCCAAGAAGGGAGCCGAAATTTCATCATAATGAAATATTTGATGGAGATGGGAGATCAATAATTGATTTGTTAATAATTCTTATAATTGGGTGTTTAATTCGTATTGGTTTATTCATTAGAATTTTTGTCGTAGGGGTCCAGATTTAAAAAAAGTGATTTTTACTGAAGCAATTAAAGTAATTAATAAATATATAATTATTATAATTATTATTAAATAATTATTTAAATTATATATTTTATTTAGATAAAGGAAATTTTCATTTAAATTTATATTTAGAAAATTTGGTATTTCTAAATTATTAGGATTTAAAATAAATATATTATGGTTTATTTTTATATTTATTAGATATATTAATAAAATAATTAACATTAAAAGGGGGGATTTTATTGAGAATTTAAATTTTTCGTTTGATGCAATTCTTGTTATGTAGATGAATAAAATTAAAAGTCCTCCGATTATAATGAGGAAGATTATATAAGAGAATCAGAATGTTATATTTATTATTCCAGAGATTAGGGAAATAATAATAGTTTGAATTAGAATAATTATTCCTAAAGATATGGGATGATTAATAATTATAAATATTAGGGATAAAAAATTTAAAGATAAAATAAGTGTAAGAAAAATACAGATAATAATTAAAAATTAATTAAAAAATTATGAGAAAAAATGTTTATTTTTCTGAAGTTTTAAAAGAAGAGTCTTATTTTTGATTTACAAGATCAATATTTTTTTTTTTAAATTATTAAAACTTATTTAATATGAAGATTAAAGTTATAATTGTATTTGATTTGTTAAATTTTTAAGAATATTTATAATAAAAATTAAAATTATAATTTTTGTAATTAAGATGAATTATTTATAAGTTTAATTAATGGTTATAATTTTTGAGATTATATGTTTTTATTATTAAATTTTTTAATTTTATATTTTTTTATCATGATTAGTAGAGTTTTTAATATATTTATTTAAATTTTTTAGAGTAATCAATATAGGTAGAGGGGGGATGTAGGGGAGTGGTTAAGGGATATTTATATTAGAATTAAAAGAAATAGTTTGATTTTTTAAAATAATTATAAATGAATATAAATTATTTTATGAATTTAGTATTAATTTTTTTGATAGGATAGATTTAATTAATATATATATATTATTTATAAAAAAATAATTTTATTTTTATATTGAAAATATAATGTTTTGTAATAAACTATATAAATAGAAATATTAACGGATTTTAACCGCTAAAGAATTAAGTTAGAAGCTTATTCTTAAACATTATATTTCTTTAATTGGAAAATAATTCAATTCAATCATTAACAGTGAAATGCCTCTTTTTGGCTTCAATTAAAAATAAGGATGTTTTCATCAATTTTTAGGTCGAAACTAAATGTAATAATTTACTTCTTATTTAAGATAAATTGATGATTCAATATTTTTTGAGTGCAAATCAAATGTTAATTTAACTATTATCCTAAATTGATCATTTAAGGGCTCCTTGATTTCATTCATGGTAGATTCCTATGATTAAGATAATAATAAAAAAGAATGATGTTAGAATTCAGTATATGGGAGATGAATATTTTATAATCGGGATTATGGGGAAAAGAAGGGCAATTTCAACATCAAAAATAAGAAAAATAACAGCAATTAAGAAGAAGTGTAGTCTGAAAGGTAAACGAGTTTTTCTTTTAGGGTCAAATCCACATTCAAAAGGTCTGTTTTTTTCTCGATCTATGAAAGTTTTTTTAGAAATTAGTCTTGCTATTATTATTATAATTGATGAAATAATGATACAGAATATAATGATATTAAAGATTTTTAAAATTATTTATACTAAAAAAAATTAGTCTTTCTAATTGGAAGTTAGATATACTTAATATATTATATAAATTATCTACCTCATCAATAAATAGAGATATATAGGAATAGTCAAACAACATCTACAAAATGTCAGTATCAAGCTGCTGCTTCGAAGCCGAAATGGTGGATAGGAGAGAAGTGGTTAAAAAATTGACGAATTAAGCAAATTAAGAGAAATGTTGTTCCAATAATTACGTGGATTCCATGAAATCCTGTTGCTATAAAAAAAGATGATCCATATACAGTATCAGCAATTGTAAATGTAGATTCTATATATTCAAAAGCTTGAAGAACAGTAAAGTAGATTCCGAGAGTTACAGTTATTAGTAGGCCTTGGATAGATTGAAAATAATTATTTTCAATAATTCTATGGTGAGCTCATGTTACAGTAATACCGGAGGATAGGAGAATTATAGTATTAAGAAGAGGGATTTGGATTGGGTTAAATGGTTGAATTCCTTTAGGAGGTCATATTCTACCAATTTCAATAGTAGGGGATAGTCTTCTATGAAAAAATGCTCAGAAAAATGAAATGAAAAAAAATACTTCTGAGGTAATGAATAAGATTATTCCTCATCGTAGTCCTATTGAAACATTGTATGTATGGAGACCTTGAAATGTTCTTTCTCGGGTAATGTCTCGTCATCATTGAATTATAGTTAAAATAATAATAATTATACCTATAATTATTAAATTATTATTATATTGATGAAATCATTTGATTAGCCCTGAGACTATAATTATTGTTCCTATTGCTCCTGTTAAAGGTCAAGGCCTGTAATTTACTAAGTGAAAAGGGTGATTTGAATGTGTTGACATTAAATTACTTCTCTTGAATAGAGGGTGCTAAGAATAGCAAATACATAAGATTGAATAATTGAGACAGCAAATTCAAGGATAAGAAGTAAAATTTGAATTAAAATTAGGATTGAAATTATGAAATTTCTTAGGGAAGTTCCTGTATTTCCTAATAATGTAAGGAGTAAATGTCCAGCAATTATATTGGCTGCTAATCGAACTGCTAGTGTTCCTGGTCGGATAATATTACTAATTGTTTCAATACATACTATGAAAGGTATAAGAATTGGGGGTGTTCCTTGAGGTACTAGGTGAGTGAATATATGATTTATATTATTAATTCATCCAAATATTATAAAACATAATCATATAGGTAAAGCTAATCTTAAAGTTATAGATAAGTGTCTTGATCTGGTATAAATATAGGGGAATAATCCTATAAAATTGTTGAAAAGAATAAATGAGAATAATCTAATAAAAATTAGTGTTCTTCCTTTAATAACTATAGGTCCTAATAGTATTTTAAATTCTTTATGAAGAGTTAATAAGATATTTATTCAAATAATTCTATTTCGTGAGGGGATGAATCAATAAAATATAGGAATTATTAATATTCCAATAATTGATCTAGTTCAATTTAGGGGAAGATTGAGAAAGTTTGTTGAAGGGTCAAAAGAAGAGAAAAGATTAGTTATCATTTTCAATTTATAAGATTAAATTTTATTTTAAGAGAATTAATTTTATTATTTGATAGAAAAATATAAAAATTTAAAAAGTTAAATAAGATAAATAGTAAGGAAAATCTTAAAAAGATAATAATTCAATTTATTGGTGCTATTTGTGGAATTAAGAAATATTAATTGTTAATAATTTTAGTTTGACATTCTAATGTTATAATTTAACTAATTTCTTTCATTAGAAGTAATTGCTATATTACTATAATTTGATTTAAGAGATCAATACTTGCTTTCAGTCATCCAATGAATTTAAATAATTATTAATTCATTTAATAAAATTTTTTGTATTGATTCTTTCTACTACAATAGGTATAAATCTGTGATTAGCTCCACAAATTTCTGAACATTGACCAAAAAATAGTCCTGGTCGATTTATAAAAAATCTAGTTTGGTTTAAACGTCCAGGAGTTGCATCAATTTTAACCCCAAAAGATGGAATTGCTCATGAATGAAGGACATCAGTAGCAGTGACTAATATACGAATTTGGGAATTAAAGGGAAGAATAATACGATTGTCAACATCTAGAAGTCGAAATGAATTATTTTTTATTTCATTAATGGGAATTATATATGAATCAAATTCAATTTTTTTAAAATCTGAATATTCATATGATCAGTATCATTGGTGGCCAATTGATTTTAAGGTTACTAGAGGGTTATTAATTTCGTCTAATAAATATAATAAACGTAATGATGGGAATGCAATAAAAATTAAAGTGATTGCAGGAAGAATTGTTCAGATGATTTCAATAAATTGTCCTTCTAAAAGGTTTCGATTATTATATTTATTAAAAAATAATGTTAATATTAAATATTCAACTAATATAATAATTATTGTTAGAATTATTAGGGTATGGTCATGAAAAAATATTAATTGTTCTATTAAAGGGGAGGATCTATCTTGTAAATTAAGGTTAGATCATGTTGCCATAGTTCTAATAAAAATAAAATTTTATATATGAAGCTTAAATTCATTGCACTAATCTGCCATATCAGACATTAGTTAGAAAGTATAGGAAGCTCAGAGTATCTATGTTCTACAGGAGGAAGAGATTGAATTCATTCAATTGAAGAAGACAAATTATTGGTAAAAAGGGTTTGTCGTTGGGAAATAAATCCATCTCAGATAATATAAATAAATATTAAAACTCCAATAAAAGAAATGGTTGATCCAATTGATGAGATAATATTTCATGAAGTATAGGCATCAGGATAATCTGAATATCGTCGAGGTATTCCTCTTAATCCTAGGAAGTGTTGAGGAAAAAATGTTAAGTTTACTCCAATAAATATAATAAAAAAATGAATTTTTAATAAGTATGAATTTAATGAGTAGCCTGTAAATAGGGGGAATCATTGAATAATACCTCCTAGAATAGCAAATACTGCTCCTATAGAAAGAACATAGTGAAAGTGAGCTACAACATAATATGTATCATGAAGAACAATATCAATAGAAGAGTTGGCTAAAACAACACCTGTTAAGCCTCCGACTGTAAATAAGAAAACAAATCCTAGAGCTCATAAAAGAGAAGGTCTATAATTAATTTGTGTTCCATGAAGAGTGGCTAATCATGAGAAAATTTTAATTCCAGTAGGTACAGCAATAATTATTGTAGCTGAGGTAAAATAAGCTCGTGTATCAACATCTATTCCAACTGTAAATATATGATGTGCTCAAACAACGAATCCAAGTAATCCAATAGCTAGTATTGCATAGATTATTCCTAATGAACCAAAAGTTTCTTTTTTTCCTCTTTCTTGTCTAATAATATGAGAAATTATTCCAAATCCGGGGAGAATTAGAATATAAACTTCTGGGTGGCCAAAAAATCAGAATAGATGTTGATAGAGAATAGGGTCTCCTCCTCCTGCTGGGTCAAAAAATGATGTGTTAAGATTTCGATCTGTTAAAAGTATAGTAATGGCTCCTGCTAATACAGGTAGGGATAATAAAAGAAGTAAAGCAGTAATGCCTACAGATCAAACAAATAAGGGTATTCGATCAAATCTTATTCCTCTAGAGCGTATATTGATGATTGTAGTAATAAAGTTTACTGCACCTAAGATAGAGGAAATTCCTGCTAAATGTAATCTAAAAATTGCAAGATCAACTGATGCTCCTCTGTGAGCAATTCCTGAAGCTAGTGGGGGGTACACAGTTCACCCAGTTCCTGCTCCTCTATCTACCAATCCTCTTATAGTTAAAAGAGTTAATGAAGGGGGTAATATTCAAAATCTTATATTATTTATACGAGGGAAGGCTATATCAGGAGCACCAAGTATTAGGGGTACAAGTCAATTTCCAAATCCTCCAATTATGATTGGTATAACTATAAAAAAAATTATAATGAATGCATGAGCAGTAACAATAACATTATAAATTTGATCATCTCCAATAAGAGATCCAGGATTCCCTAATTCTGCACGAATTAATATACTTAGGGAAGTGCCCACTATTCCAGCTCATGCACCAAAGATGAAATATAAAGTTCCGATATCCTTATGGTTTGTCGAAAATAATCATCGTTGCGGTAAAATGGCTGAAGATAAGGCGATAAATTGTAAATTTATTTATGAATTTAAATTCTTTTACCAAGTTTTATATTTTAATAAAAATTTTAAATTGCAAATTTAAAGATAAGCTTTGCTTTAAAACTTTTTTATCTGGGGAAAAACTTTATGTGCCTTTATAAGGCTTAAAGATACCTTTATTTTCAACTTTGAAGGTTGTGAGTTTTTTTAACTTAAATCCTTAAGTTAAAAAGGATATTAAAGTTAAGGTTGATATGAATATTAATCTAATAAAAGATAAATTTATTATGAAGTTTTTATTTTTAAAATTTTTTTTTATTTTAAAATTTTTTTTTTGTTCAATTATTATTATGGATAGTGAGATTCGAATATAAAAAAATAGGGTAATTAGAGTTATTAGAATTATAATTCATGAAAGGATTATGTATTCAAAACTTAAGGATTGAATAATGATTCATTTAGGGAAAAATCCTAAGAAGGGAGGGAGTCCTCCTAGGGATATGAAATTAAGGGAAATAATAAGTTTATTAAAAATATTAGATTTATTTATTGAATAGATTTGTTTTAAAAAATTTAAATTTAAAATTTTAAAGCATAAAATGATGGATGAAGTGATAATTGAATATGTAATGAAATAAGAAAATCAGTTAATATTGTTAATTAGAAATGTTGATAGTATTCAGGAAATGTGATTAATTGATCTAAATGCTATAATTTTTTGTAAATTGAGTTGGTTTAGTCCTGAGATTCTACCTACAATAGATGATAAAATAATTAGTGAAATGATAAGTTGATTAGAATAGATTAGGTAAGAAAATGTAATTATAGGTGCAATTTTTTGTCAGGTTATAAGAATTAGTGAATTAGTTCAATTTATACCTCTAATAATTTCTGGAAATCAAAAATGGAGGGGGGCTGCTCCTATTTTTATAATTATTGATAAATTTGGAATTATTAGATTGATTTTATATATAAATATTTCGAATCTTAAATTTGAGTTGATTATAATTGTTAAAATTGAGATAATAAAAACTGAGGAGGCAAAAGCTTGGATAAGAAAATATTTTATTGATGATTCTGATGATTTAGGATTATTTTGTTCAATTATTAGGGGAATAAATGAAAGCAAATTAATTTCTAAGCCAATTCAGATTCTAATTCAATTAGATGATGAGATGGTAATGATAGTTCTTATAATGAGGGTTAAAATAAATATTAATTTGAAGGGATAATTAATTAAAAAGAAAAGGATTATTCCTTTATAGTTGGGGTATGAACCCAGTAGCTTAATTAGCTTATCTTTTTACATTTTAGTATATGATGTACAAAAATTTTTGGTATTTGAGGTAATAGTTTAATTCTATTGAATGTAATGAAGGTAAATATTTACATGATTTATTCTATCAAAATAATCCTTTTTCAGGCACTTCATTTTTATAGTAATAAAATTTTTAATTATAGTATATTTTTTGAAATTTGGTAATTAAATTATTTAATATATGTTTTATAAAAAAATATAGTATAATTTAATTTTGTTAATTTTTATTGAGTTAATTATTTGTAGTTTAATAATAGAAGGGATTAGAGATGATTATTATATAAAATAGAGAGTTAATAAAAAATAATTATTTTATTAATTAAAAATATAATTTATGAATGTTTAATAAAAAATGGGGATTGAAGGGAAGGAGGTTGAGAAATTGGAGATAATAAGGATGAAAATTGGGGTTTATATTTCGTAAAAGTTGTTGAACTTTAGTAAAAATTGCTCGTTTAAAAAGATATAAAAATTTATATAATATGTATTGATATACATATATATAAATATAAGTGTTGTTTGATAAATATACATTTCTATAAATATAAATTTGAAGGCAGAATATATATTACGTCTATTTATATAAAATAATATTTAATTAATAATATACATTTATATTAATGTTATTTAAATTCAATTTTTATAAATATAAAAAATTATTTTATTATAATTATCTATTTAATTAATAATTATTATTTATATATAATAATAATTATTTATTTATAAAGTAAATATTTATTATATATAATATATAATTTTGGATATATATATATATATATAATAATTATTAATATATATATATATAT
>JAWQRP010001029.1:0-21728 GCA_033557875.1 Quadriops clusia | reverse complement strand
TGTTTTCTAAATATGCATGTGTATATAATATCAAAATTATTAAAAAATCACTCTGAATCCTAATGTGAATCTGTCTTATCTTGTCTAGTACAACTTAAAAATATGCGAGAAAGTCGAGTGGAGACCAGTTCATATTTATTTATTTTTTTATTCTACAAACAAATTTTATTCTTAATTATCACCCCATATTATAAAAGACAAAATAACGGTAGACGATAATCAGTTTCTTTCATCAGATCAATTGTTTTTGTAGATTCTGCTCTTCTTTACCTACTATAAAACGTCAGCTGCATAATATCAGATAATACAGTCACAATGTTGCAGTACTCTTCCTATCCCGTGTTTTTTTATTAAAAATTGTTGGTCATTTTTCATGCTTTGCATAGTTTAGTTTCTCTTAACTTGGTGTCGAAATCGTTTGTGTATTTAAATCGCTAATTTTAGTTTACAATAGCCTTTTTCCAACCCCTACATTCGACTAGTTCATGTACTAGTCAGACGATCAGAAGTTCTTAAACAAAGTGCGCAGTTCATAAATATCTATAAACTGCGCATACTGTTGATAAACTGCTGTTCGTTTGACTAGTACTAGTCGGACGTAGCGGTTGGAACAAAGCTAATTTTTTTATTAATCCTAGGTTCACAAGAAAATTGCGCATAAAAAGACGTTTGGTAGTTGAACTACAATGACTTCAGCTGTCTATTGAGACGAATCCAAGGTTTCAGTTGGTGTTGCATGGAGGGGAAAATGGAAAAGAAACTTCAATAGCTCTTACACGTGCACTCGCGAACTATTTATTATTTTTACTAATTACATTGTTTTTGTTTTGTATCTATGGGATCAAACTTGCCCCGCCCTATGAAGTCACTGAATTAATTGTAAAAAAAAGTGAAAACATTCTTAATACATAACATTTGAAATTATACAATATTTAATTATCAATAAGGGTTAGTCTCGCAATCTTTGATATTGGACGATTTATGTAACCCGTAGGAACTCGAACTGTAACTACTCTCACTATACCATCAGATCCAGGGTGTAATTCGGCGATTCGCCCCATCCTACAGTCTAATGGGGAAAGATTTGGTTCTGCTATAAGGACCATTTCATCCAATTTGAAATTAGGGACTGGAATTTTCCATTTAGATTTTTGTTGTAACGTATGGAGATATTCCCTACTCCAACGTCTCCAAAATTGTTGTGTAGCTTGAGAAATTAGCTGCCAGCGGCTTAACCGATTAATCGTTACACCATTCAAATCTTCTTCTGGTAGAGCTAGCAATGGAGCTCCAATCAGAAAATGTCCTGGAGTTAACGCCTCATAATCATTAGGCTCTGAAGAAAGGCCTTGAATTCAAAATTGTTTCCACTTTACAAAAAAACGTGACTATTTCTTCAAAAGTTAAAGGTTGATTGCCTATTTGTCTACGCGTACGTCCTTTACAAGATTTCACACCAGCCTCCCATAAACCTCCGAAATGAGGAGCATTTGGTGGGTTGAAATGCCACTGAATTCCTTTTGAAGCTAAATGACTTGACACCATAGTCTTGCTAGGATCTTTGGATAAAAGTTAAACCAATTCCCTTGCAGCACCTTGAAAATTAGTGCCACAATCGGAATAAATGTTGGAACATAACTCACGACGGGAAATGAATCTGTCCAAACAAGAAAGAAATGATTCTGTTGACAAATTTGAAACTATTTCCAAATGCATTACTTTCGTAGTCATACAAATGAAAACGCATAAGTATGCCTTTCCAATTATTGCTCTTCGTCGATTGCCTTCCTTGAGCCGAAAGGGCCCAGCAAAATCAATTCCTTCGTTTAAAAAAGGCCTTCCTTGTTGAAATCTAGATTTAGGAAGATTGCCCATTATATTCGGTATAGGTTTGACTGTGGTTCTTTGACATTTGATGCAAAGATGAATGCATTGACTGATGACCCGCCTCGCAGAAAATATCCAAAATTGTTGTGAAATTATAGATTGCAAAAGGTGTGGACCTGCATGAAGGTAGAGTATGTGGTAATGGTTAATTATCAAATTTACTAGTCGAGTTTTGTTTGGAAGAAGAGCTGGATGTTTAGAAGAATATGCTTCATCGGAATTACGAAGTCTGCCTCCTACTTGAATCAAACCTTCCAAATCGATAAACGGAGAAAGAGAACGTCACTGTTTAGGTGTTTCCCCTCTCTTCAAAATGACTAATTCATCATGAAATTGATGTTGCTGAATAACAATTATAATTCTTTTAGTAGCATTAGAAAGTTCCAGAGATGACAAAGGTCCAGTCACTCTGTACTTTATGGAAAGTCTTGAATTGTAGAAGAATCTAAACAGCCAAGACACAATTCTCCGTAAAGTATCAGACGCAGAGAATTCACTCATCCAAACAATGGCTACCCTGGTTGTATTATTTGTAATAACATAGGAAAACGTTTTAACTTCGGAAATATCCTTAGATGATGAAAATTCCTTTGATGGCTTTACTGGCCAATCATCGGAATCGCGCAACATCCAATCCGGACAATTCCACCATATATTGAGATATAATAATTGAGAGGGAAACAGTCCTCTCGAAGCACAATCTGCAGGATTTGAAGATGTGGGAACGTGATACCAGTCATTCACATCTGTTTAGGACTGAACATACGAAACTCTATTAGCTACAAAGGTTTTTAAAAAGGAAGAAAAGGTATGAAGCCAAGACAGAACTATTGTCGAGTCTGTGAAAAGAAATATTTTATTTAGATGAATTTTAGTAAGAAACGGTTTGATGAAGCAGTAAAGTTGTGTTAGAAGTTTCGCAGCTGAAAGGTCTAATCTTGGAATAGAAAGTATTTTCAAATGCGCCCGACGAGTTTTCGGCTTCAGAAGAAATGAAGAAGACAATCCAGAAATATTAATTACCCGCAAATATAAACAGGCCGCATAAACCTTTTCGGAAGCGTCACAGAATCCAAACAACTGATGGGGAATCTTAATAAAAGATAACGATGAAATCTCTTGAAGAAATGTCCACTTGGATGAAATTTCATCGGGTACAATATCATCCCAGTTCGATCCCAACTTCCATAATTCCTGAAGAAATGTTTTGACCAAAAATATTACAGGAGCAAGAAACCCTAGAGGGTCATATCTATGGTCATATATTTGAGCTACGACCGAAAGAATTGTCCGTTTGGAAATGCATTTAGAAATATTATTTATGTGATATTGAAAAGAATCTTCGAATACGTTCCACTGTAATCCAAGAACCTTCAAAGAACTTGACTGATCAAAACACTTTATAGAGATTATATCTTTGAGAGGAAGGAAGAACCTTTTCATTGTTACTTGTCCATTTCTTGAATTGAAAGCCACTACGATGCAGAATTTCAATTAATTGTTTTTTCAGAACGAAAACTTCATCTAAGCAATTTGCACCTGAAACTATGTCGTCCACATACATGGATTCTGAAAGTACTGAAGATGCTAGAGGAAAATGAGCACCCTCATCTTGGAATTACTGTTGAATCACTCGCATTGCAACAAAAGGAGCCGATGTTAATCCATAAGTAACGGTGTTCGATTCGAAAGTCTGAAGAAAATTTTGTTTTTGTGATCGCCATAAAATATGCCGATAGCCTCTGTGAGATGGATGGATGAGAATTTCTCTATACATCTTGACTATATCTGTAACGAAAACATATTTAGGAAGTCTAAATCTTAACATTATATCACACAAATCTTTTTGCAATTTGGGACCTGGCAAAAGATAATCATTCAGACTACCATTCGTAGTCTTGTGAGATGCATTGAAAACAACCCTCAATTTAGAGGAATGTGGGATGTGGGATCATGTATTTAGTAGACGAAGAAGTAACTTTCATATGTCCTAAAGTTTCATACTCTGACATAAATTGGGAATATTCTTTATTCAAGTCAGGATTTCGCACAAGACGATTTTCTAAATTATGAAATCGAGATCTTGAACTCTCGATAGAATCTGTTAGAGGTGGAGGAGAGGACTTAAAAGGAAGACAGACTATATATCTGCCAGAAGTATCTCTGGAATGAGAAGAAACAAAATGTTCCTCAGCTGAATCTTCGTTAGGAGTGGATGGAATCACATCCTCATTTTCCACCTCCCAAAAGGCCAAGAGAATCAGTCAAAGTTGTGGAATTAATAAAAAAAGAAGAAACTCTATTCGCTGAACAATTACTATTTCTTCCCGTAATGATATATCCCAATGTAGAAGGAATGGCAGAAGGATCGCCGGGTACTATTTGCATAGCTGTGTGACAATTAATTATCTGGGTATACAAATCAACTCCGAGTAAAAATTCAATTGTTCCAGGGACGTCAAATTTTGGATCAGCCAACAGTAGACCCAGAAATTTCTGCTTAACTTCATCAGGAATAAATGTACTTGGAAGTTGAGAATTTATTGTTCAAGCACAATAGCTTCTGCACTTAAAGGCTTCATTGAAGGAAAATTGGAAGAACGAATCAAACAAAAAAGCTTGCATTTCTTGTCTGAATGGAAGTGTTCCCAACTCCGGAAACTTCAACATTCTGCGGAATCTTCTTTAGTCCAAGTTTGTTCACCACGTTGTTGGAAATAATGGAAACTGTACTGGCTGAATCCACTAAAGCTCTAACGGAATGTGCTCTACCTTGTGCATCTTGAATATGTATAACAGGTGTACCCAAAATGTAAGACGTTCCAATAGAAGTTGCATTTACTACCACATTTGTCTCCCGCCTGCTTGATACAAATACATCTTCTTGGGAAAAGGTGTAACAGCGAATGATGTTTCTTGTGACAAATGAAACAACTAAATTTAGAGGTGCAGTCTTTAGTACCATGAGCATTATATAAACAGTTATTGCACAAGTTAAGCTCTTTAACTTTTGCCAACCTGTCGAAAACATTCATAGCCTTGAATTCCTCACAGTATTGTATTTTATGATTTTTACAACATAGAAAACAAGTAAATTTATTTGAAATTGACGTAGCAGTAAACTCCTTTCTCCCAGTTGAATATGAATGCTGGCCAGAATTAGGATTTTTTCGAAAAGGCGAAGTTGAAGTGGAATATTGATTTTTAAACTTTTGTTCTACCATAGGGGAGCCTAATTGCGACACTTTTGCACTGGGACTGCAAAAATGCCATTCAATGGGTAAATGTTGAAAGATTCTCTTTAAGAATAGCTTCTTTCTCAAAAAGAATTCGTGTAGTTTTATCTAACAATCTTGAAATTATGGAAAATGGAAGAAAATCTAACTTATCAGGAATATTGAGTCCATGAAAAGCGGAAACGGTTTCATATAAAGTAGAAACGAAAGATTGAAGTGTTTGCAAAGTTGGATCGTCGTATTTATCAATGAGCGCTTTCCACGCTATCGGGTAATTTTTGGAAATGATTGGTAAAGAACTCACCAAAGGCAACGCTTGCCCTTTGAGTGAAGAAAGCAAGTAGTGGAATTTATTAATGTTTTCTAAAACTGTATTGTGCATTAACGAACAAAACGATTCCTTGACGCTTGGCTAACGGTCAAGATGTTCACCGCTGAAGGTCGGTAGTTGAATTTTCGGCTATCTTGAAATTGAAGGAGGCGGAACGCTGACAGCAGCTGACACAGAAGGGATCGGAACAGAAGGCTGCATCAAAACCCACTTTTGCAGAAAGTCGTCGTATAAGTCCGAAACCTCTTGTATGAAGCCATCCTCTAGAATTGCAAACTTGTCGAATCTTCCTAAAGCTGAGTAGATTTTAGCCAGTTGATCGCAGTTTACCTCGAACTCCTTTTATTTCTCTTCAATCTTCTGCATATGTAGATCCAGTACGGGAAGCAAAGAATTGTCCATCGACGTATCAGTAGCCACTTTTGAAACGGAAAGGAATTTTCTTTTAATACGTTGCAATGCTCTCATCGTAGTGTCCAACTCAATCTTTAGTTTAGCTTCCTCCTTTGCACTTAATAACATTTTGATTTAAACTTGAAAGGACAAATCCGTAATAGACCGTATTCACGCAACTTGATTTGGAGTGCGTAGAAATAGATTGTCAAATATTGGATCGAAATGCCACAAAATATTAAGCGAATTGTGCACGTGTTTTGAATATTTGCGATTTGCTCAGAAACGCACAGAATTGAAAACGGAAGTAAACTTGCACTAATCTTATCCGGCTCGAAGGACCAATGTTGAATGGAGGGGAAAATGGAAAAGAAACTTCAATAGTTCTTACACGTGCACTCGCAAACTATTTATTATTTTTACTAATTACATTGTATTTGTTTTGTATCTATGGGATCAAACAGTTAGTTTTATAGTCCCGGTCCTAAGCAAATTAATAAAATTTTAAAACTTTAACTAAACATAAGCACTTTTCAAAAGTATTTTTGTAGATTATCCGCGATTGCCGCTATCCTATTCCGTTAATCATCGGGAAATTACTGAATTTGCAAAATTCTCAAGAGTGATGATTTCAATCCTTGACATCAATGATTGATGCGGACATAGGCCGTAGTAAAATTTTAAAAATGCACAAACAAATCAATATTTCGTTATTTTTTAACAAAACACGTGTAACTGAAGTATCGATATATGAAGTTTATTCTAATAAACAATAGAAATACTTGGAACTTTTGGTGTCTAGTGGATATGGTAAAATCTAATACGAAGTTTGTTTACACCACTCTCTAAAAATAATAGACTGAGGTTGAATGATAAAGCCCAAAGAATAAAAATCTTTCATCAGGAATTGTGCATTTCTAAACACCTTCAATATTGATTATATAGTCTTTTAATTAGAAAAAAATTGTATAATTAAAATATTAGTTAAAATTTATTTACTTCTAATGCTCTATAAGACTACTTATTCAATAATATTACTGAGTTCGTCTACGTCACGTCTGTCATTAATAGATTGGTCTTTGTGTTTGGTAATTTGAATCATTTCGAGGAAGCATCGGGATTTATGTCTTCTCTCTTGACGGAGTATTTCTAGATTATCAAATTCAAATTTATGTTTCAGATCTAAAGTATGTTTGGTGAGAACGGTACTTCCTTGACTAATATTTTTGATACTATAAATATGCGACTTAATTCTGTCTCTAAGATGATCTTTGGGACTGTCCGATGTAACATTTAGAGCAATCAAGACAATTACTTGTATTTCGTTCTCAACCAGGCAATTAATGTTGTAAACAGTGTGAGTTTTATTTAGGGTTGCTATGGAAGATTTTAAATTAGATAGATGTATTAGGTACCAACTGCTGAATCTTTCCGCATATTTCAATTATTCAATTATTTAGTGTCTTTGTAGCCCTAGATTTCTATAGCTTATTTTCAAACCTTTAGTGTTTAAATAGTCTCCGGTTTAGTTAATGTCCACGATTTATTGCGTTTCGGGACAGAGCTCACTTCTTATAGAAATTAAAACATTATTCTAACGGTGAAAAAATAAATTATAAACTACATTGACTAATCCTAGGTAAACCTTAAGAGTCAAGAAGCATATATAATTTCTAACTTTTAAAAGTATATGCTGATCTTTTTTGAAGTTAAAAATTGGAAATTCCTTTTTCTTCGAGTAGATTGTTGGTACCTAGCCCTTTTTTAAAATTTATTATTATTTAAAGAAAAAAAAGTTTTTCATTATACTGAAAAAACTCGACGCACTGACTATATATACCTACGTAAAAATAATTCAATAATGTAAATGTGATTTTGTTATGATATTTGTAATAAACTTAAGAAATGAGAAGATAACTTTTGTCTTTGCAATACAAAGATCAACAAAAATTAAATGTCAGGTCGCAACAATCGAATCACACCTGATGAAATTCTTCAATTAATTAGTCTCAGTGCACAAACAACTAATTCAAGGGTATTATTTAAATTTAAGATTAAAGGGCGTCTGATCCACTTATCTGCTGATCGAGTACACTCTAGTTTCGAGATTGTCTACAATTAATAACATTAATATGGTGTTATCTTTTGGACTTTTTGCGTCATGGAAGAAATTACTTTGGGTTATCGACTTTTCAAACAAACATCCCTGTCTGATTAAAACAAGAGGCGTATTTAGACAAAAATAAAGGTTGCATGTCTTTGTTAGTGCAAAGGATTTTTGGGAAGTTTTGTATATTTTTTAGCTAGTTATGTCATAAAAACCTAATGGAGTTTCTCATCAGTTTTGTTATTTCTCTTGTTGTATTCTAATTTACAATGCACCAAAAGTCTGACTCTCATTTATTAAGTAAATAAAAATTATTTATACTTTGGGATGACTTATTTTTCTACATGGAGCATCTGGCAACCTCGCGATTGTAAGAAGAATAAGAAGGATTTATACTCTAGTTACAATAAATCCATCATTCTTTATGTAAGGTTAAAAAGATAAAAGTAATTTACGACCGTTAAAGATCACTGACAGTGACATTTGATAGACCATAACCTAAAATCGTTCATTATTCTTCTTCTTCTTTTGTGCAGGGCTATTAAACAACAATTTTTTTTAAATATGACACATGTCAATCTATCTATTTTCTGGAGTTGTTTGTAGCTATCTCTTTTGGTAGGGTAAATATATATGTTAGTACTATCTTTTTCTATCTTTCCACAGTTGCAAGTTCCTCCCGGTGGAAAAATGTTTCGTCAGTGAAATAAAATAAATAATTATAAATAAACCATGACATTTTGAGGACTGAAATTCCGTACAGGAGCATAATCTTTACATATCTTCGTTATATTTCATATATGTACCTCTTGCGTGAGAAAACCCCATTGTATGAAATATCTTCTTAACCAATAACTGCAGTCAAAGAGAAAATAAAGAAATATTTAGTATATTTATATTCAAACTATTATTGCTATCAAATAAAAACCAACTTTGACTTAGTCACATTCTTATTTACAAAGTTTTATTAAGAGTTCATTATTCTTTCGAGCGGTTTTTATGTAGGTAGTGACCACTTTGGAAAATTTGTACTTGAACTAAAAGCTCTAAAGTATCTTATTTATTGAACGTCCATGAGTTGAGTAGATCGTTGATTTATTGTTATGCTGAAATAACCGAATAATCATGTAAAGAACAGGAAGGAAACAACTGATATTCGTATGCCGGTGTTGGACTGGCGTATTAAATTTATTCTCATTCGTTCTTAAATCTGAACGTTATGGTAGAAATTATTCGATTTTTTATAATTAATTTGCATAAGAAAAACAAACGATATATTGATAAAGGAGCCCAAAACTGCCATTCAAACCATATCATGTTATATGTAACTATTTGAGCAAAAAATTGAAGCTTAAACTTTACATGGGACTTTTGTCTGTGGAACCAGGCAAAAATTAACAACAATTGAACACAGAATTACCGAAATATGTGACACCTCCTATCCTTGAACATCTAACAACTGCGATAAATAGATGTTTCATACTGACCTCTTCCACACCCAATTAACAAAATGAGTAGTCCGCGCTATAATGTCAAATATAAACATATATTTATTATCCTATCATCATGTATCAAAACTTATGGAACGATGTATGTACATGCAAATATGAGTATCAAAATTGCAATATTGAAGACCAGTACAAGGGCAACCTATAGGTTGTCCTTGTACTGGTCTTCAATATAAAAGACGGAAACATCGCTGGCAAAAGCACAAGTGTTGGCAAAACCTTGTCGATGCGTTCATATTTTGACCTTTTTCCCCACCAAACGAAGTTTGGCCAGAAATAACAGAATCCACAATAATCGATTGTAATTTGTATACTTATTTTAATGGCAAGGGTTCAATGAATCAATCATAAAATAATCTAGTCCAACCAAAGTTAATATTAGTCGATCATGCAAGTCAACTGCAATCTGAAGTTTTATTAGGAAGGACCTGCTAACTTTTATGATTAAACTCATTATTGAATGACCAGTTTAGTTTGAAAAATCGAAACAAAAGTGTAATCATTGTTGTGTGATTTACTTTAACTCTGATATAATTAAATGGCTACTTTGATTTGTTTTAAAAACAATGTAATCAGTTAATAGCCAACTTTGTATTTTTTTATTACAAGTTGTTAATCTCGGCGTACAGATATGCAAAAGAATCAATTATTGGATAAATGTTAAAGCTTTTGTTTCCATTTCAGTGATTTATAGAGTTGTAATAAAGAATGCGGTGTAAATGCGCAGAGTTCGAAGTTATTATTCGTGGTATGTGCGAAGGAAATAACAGAGGATGCGCATGCGCTATTGGCAGCGTCTCGACGTCGTCATCAGCTGAGTGCTTGACGCCCAGTTTGACAAGCGCGCGATGCCTGTAACAGACTGCCTCAATGGCAGTCCAATCGCGATTATAGTTCGTGTGTGATGTATATACTTCAGCACGCTGTAAATCTATCTCGGCGAGCATGCAGGATACTTTTCCTGATAGCTTTGCTCGCCGGACTTGGAGTGGCTTGGCCTGGAAAAACAAACAATGGAAACACAGATACGCTCATGTATCCCCAACCTGATTTAGAATCACTTCCACATGATTTTAATCAACCCTATGAAGGGATGAGCTTCGGACCAATGGGTCCGACTAAAAGGGATAGCGGCGAAGCAGCCAAACTGGCGACTTTCGCTAGCACAGATAAACCTGCAGAAGGAAAGCCAGTGCAGAGGTATCAAGTGGCGTCTGTCGCTTTCAGCAGAGTCGAAACCCCTTTTATCATAGGACTATGGATTTTCTGTGCCAGTTTAGCAAAAATAGGTAAGAGTCTAACGGAATTTTGGAATGAGTTATTTTCTTGTCCATTAATAACTACACATTCACTGCAAATGCGCAATATTATTGAATATAATATAAAGCAAATTATACGTCAAAAAATGGAGAGAAATAAACCCTTTGGACAATGTTTATTTTACGTTCAAATATTATTTCAATTTGTTTGTGAGATTAGTCGATGCATTGACAACTGTAAATATTTAGCCTTTCTTAATAAATTTCAATTTAAGATGATTGTGATATATACATATGTGTCCCTCATGTTAATTAAAAATATTGAAGCGTGCACGTTGCTCTGAAATAGCTGCGATAAACACACATTAATTACTTATATGAATGTTTTTGTCACTGCAATAGCTTTTTTATTTCATCTGAAACCTCTGGATTTTCTTAAAATCTGTTGCCAGGAAGTGATGCATTCGCTTTCATCGATAGATACTCCGTCCATTTAAATAACCTTTCGCTAGCAGGATGAGAATTTTTAAAGAATTGAGTGTGGCAATGTTTTGGCACGTGACTATATTAATATTGCCTTTTTCTATTTCTAACATGACATGTTTATGTTTTATAACCGCTGTTGGACTTCCTACGGACGCTAACCTAGTTATTATTTTCATTTTACATCTATCGATCGACTCTAGTGGGTCGTTTTTGGCAATACATAATTATCATGTAAGTAATGCGCAGAAGTTCTCCATTTTCCCCATACTTAAGTGTTGCATAAAACACAAAAATTCTGGCGATATGTGATTATTTTCCAAAACCTTGCCACTTACAATAGTTTGGAAATAACGCTTTGACACGTCGGATTATAAATAATTGCATTCAAATTAAGGAATGCCATGTGGCCTTTAAAATAGAATTATGACCTTCTGCATATTTTTACTAAAGTCTACCACCAAATCCGTCGATAATGAAAAAATAATCACTCCACTAATACACGCAAAAACTATTCCAGGGATTTGAAAACACATATTTAATGATATACTCAATTTTCTCCGGGCTAGACACTTAACTAAATTGAATTTGATATCAAATTTGAACTTTAATTACAAAGTTGACGTAAAAAAAATAATGCTGTATTTGATTCAACTTTGAAAATGGATGCGTTGCACTGTAACCAACCAAACTTTACGTAATTGTCGTATCATTAACATACACTGTTGAGCAATAATAATAACACATTGTTATTATTTCGTTATTAGATAGGTAGAACGTTTCACGTAATTTTTCAAATTATCTGAATAAACGCGATAGCGCATAATGAATTTTAGATATTACATGAAACTGAGAATAGGTTTACTGTGCACACAAACTGGTAAATTTATTGCCAAATTACTGGAAAGTCGATAGTTAAGGTCTAAGGTGGGGCAGGTTCTCTGGACAAAAGTTCCACCCTTATAGTGACCAACGGAACATGTCGTGTCCCAATTTAAATAGATCAATTGATAAATTAGACGTATTTGTTTCCTTGTTTAAATTATTTATTTTTCACTACTAGTTTCAACCTTCCCAGGTCATCTTCAGGTGCAGCACGTCAGAAACATAAATAATGATGAAAAAGAGGACATGAGGTGTCACCAATTACTATAATTATGAACATTTATTACTGAAGATGGAATAGAGTAAATGTCGTGTGTGTAATTGGGTAACAACTAAATAGATCATTTCACGTTTTTACCTCTGACTTTTAAGTATTTATTTCACGATTTATACTAAAATATGTAATAAGCATATGAAACTCTATTACCTATTACTTACATATATTATACTTACATAAGTATGTGCAATTTTGCAATTTGTATTTTTATAATTTTAATTTTTCAATCATTTGAAATTGGTGTGTTTTCATAGACATATATGTATATAGATAAGCGAGTAGAACGTTTAAAAATTAAATCACTGTCGATAATCTTAATCCGATCTCGATTTGGAATTTGCAGTGATTACTATTTTTTGTCTAAACATAGAAGGTACAATTCTATTTTGATTGATTTAATTGAAATAATCTACGTGCAATTTTTGAAATTAATTATAAATTGATATAATTTACTGCTACTAGATGTAATTGGGATTAAGAATTCCAAATGTTTGCTTGAAATCTTTTAATGCGTTTCGAGTGTTAGTGGTAATTTGTGCGTATCGTGCCATATTTTTTTTTCTGATAATGATGGTTATGATAAGACGGACTGAGAATGGGCAACGAAAACTTTTGCGGTTGCGTAGGAAATTTGCTTAACCGATTTTGTATAAGAAAATATGGATATACCCGAAGAACCTAATATAACTTATATACGAACTAAAGAATAATAATTTTAGAAAACTCTTTGTTTTCCATAAAATCAATGTCAGTATCATTTACATGTATGTATATGTGTTATTACTAGCTGCATAATAATTCTGCAGCAAATTTAACTAACTTAAGATAACGGACTTTAAGAAACCCTATGACATATTGTGACGGAACTCTATTGTTCTAAATCTTTGTTTTATCAATAACGCGTCATGAAATAGAGATCTTAGCATAAAATGGTAAATGAATTGCGTTATAACGTGATTTCATTCACGTAAACAAATTGATCCTATTGTTTTCTCTTCTCGTAGGCGTTTGATGATATAATGTCAATGAAATAGTGGATAACACGTATAATGCGAGCATTAAAAATTACAAATTTAAGTTAAATATGCAATGATTTTTTTAGTTTTAAAATTGTAATGAAGCCAAGTCATTTAATGATTATTCTAAGTAATGTGATTATATATTTTCTTTTCTCTTTTAGGTTTCCACATGGCTCCAAGACTTAGTGAGATATTTCCAGAATCATGTTTACTTATAGTGGTCGGTGTAGTAATTGGAGTGATATTAGTTCATATAACAGACAATGTTCACGTGTCGCCTTTAACACCGGATACATTTTTCTTTTATATGCTTCCACCTATTATTTTGGATGCTGGATACTTCATGCCTAATAGACTATTTTTTGATCATTTAGGCACTATATTACTTTTTGCAGTTATTGGAACTATTTTTAATACGCTAACTATAGGTGAGTATGATATTAATTTGCTCTTTGACATAATAATAATAAATATAAAAATAAAAAAAAATATTTTCTCTTAACAGAAGTATTTTAAAATCTATCAACAATTAATGTACCTAAATGTAATGCAATTCGCCTTCTATATACTCCACTTTGTTCCCAGGTGCTTCCTTATGGGCAGTTGGATTAAGTGGATTATATTCTCGCACTACTCCGCTACTAGACATGTTCCTTTTTGGATCATTAATTTCTGCTGTTGATCCAGTTGCGGTATTGGCAGTGTTTGAAGAAATACAAGTAAACGAAATTTTGTACATTGTTGTGTTTGGAGAATCTTTATTAAACGATGCAGTTACAGTGGTGCTTTATCATATGTTTGAAAGCTATTCTGAAATGGGACTGAAAAACATAATTTATACAGACATCTTGGCAGGTTTTGCAAACTTTTTCGTTGTAGCTCTTGGGGGTACAGTGATAGGTGTAATATGGGGATTCGCTACAGGGGTAGTGACAAGATTTACACATGAAGTGCGAGTGATAGAACCTATTTTTATATTTGTGATGGCCTACTTAGCATATTTAAATGCTGAAATTTTCCACATGTCTGGAATATTAGCGTAAGTTTGTGAAACTTGAGTGAAAATACGGCAATACATTGTTCGTTTTCAGGATAACTTTCTGTGGTATTACTATGAAAAACTACGTAGAAGCGAATATTTCTCATAAGTCGCACACCACAATTAAATATACGATGAAGATGCTCAGCAGTTCTTCTGAAACAATTATATTCATGTTTTTGGGTGTGGCTACCGTTAATAAAAAACACGACTGGAATACCTGGTTCGTTATTCTAACAATTATATTTTGCTCAGGATTTAGGATAATAGGTACGTTATTTTTTAAAGATACTTTTTCAAATTCGAAAATTAGGAAGATTTACTAAGTACATTCATTAGTCAATGAGTTAAAAAAAATTTTTTGTCATCTCACAGATTGCTGATTACTATGATGATATTTCATTATGCATGATATATATTAATTCACCACAGGCGAAAGATATCTCATATATTGTAATATCGAACAAATTATTCCATCGCAATAAATCATTAAAATAAGTAATTATATTGTTCAGAAGATTATTGATGTCTAAAATTATCTATACTTGTAGGTGTTATAGTTTTAACAGCAATAGCTAATCGTTTTCGACTTCATCAATTAACAAAAGTAGAAAAATTTGTTATGTCCTACGGAGGCTTACGTGGAGCTGTTGCCTTTGCCTTGGTACTTCTAATAGATCCAGATGTTGTCCCTTTACAACCAATGTTTATGACGACTACCATTGCAGTTGTATATTTTACTGTATTTATCCAAGGGATAACTATAAAACCCCTAGTGAAAATTTTAAACGTGAAAACTGCAGAAAAGAGGAAACCTACAATGAATGAAAGAATACACGAACGAGTAAGTACCTTTTTATGCACTCACCATAAATGATGTAGTATTCTTGGGAGAAACAATATAATTTTATTTAAAACAAGTAACGATCACTTAGTAATCGGATAAATTCTTGTTCTTAAGGGTTTACTTTGAGCTTCCCTGGGGATACAAAAAGGTCTAAATTGTTTCGAAACTTGACTTTATTCTAATAGAACTCGCAAGTTTTTACGTCATTTTATTTATAGTGAAAATGTTCTTTATAACCTAAATTGTAGTTTATGTATCCCAAGCATGTACGTCCCATATATTCCTTGAATTATGTATGTATGTACAAGGCATGCAGTTGTTGAGATAATAATTTTTATAAGATGTTGCTACTCTAAAATACTTTCACAAAACTAGATTAAGACTATTTAATCCTAAAACAATCTGGTTATATCGAATATTATAATCAATAAACAACTGATTAAAAAACAGATATGTGCAAGTGTACTAACTGCCCTACTCGTGGCAGTATTAACTAGATTATTTTCATAAGTATGCTATCTTAACGAATTTAAATCAAAAATATACTTTAGCATCATTTAAATATTAAGTACCTAGTAATGACACTTTCAAGCAATATTTATTTATTTTTTTAAACTTACAGTTAATGGATCATACAATGGCAGCCATAGAAGATATTTTAGGCCAACATGGAAACTACCATGTTCGAGATAGGTAGGTAGATGTAATCCAAAATATTCTGAGAAAAAAACCAAACTAGATGTGGAGGTGATTGAAATATAAAATATTAAAATAATTACAAGATATTCATGTGAGGTTTATGTTTTAGATTTAAGAGATTTGACAATAGATTTATTCGACCCTACCTTCTTCGTAACCACCAAGGTGCAGAACCCAAAATATTAGAAACTTATTCCAAGTTGGCAATGCGCGACGCTATGGAGTATATGAGGAGGAATGCTTCTACAATTGGGAACATTTCTGGAACTGAAAGTATGTCTGCGATTTTTAGAAATTATACGACTGGTAACCTTAATGGCAGGTGGGTAAAATCTTTACGTATTTAGTGCATTTACGTGTTCTTTTCTGCAACTTAATATTTTATAGTAATTGAATGAAAACTGAAAAATTCGCTATACCTAATACATATGCAAATTGTTTCGGGACAAATGCCAAAAGTTCTAAAAATAAACTTTGTTTTTTTTGGCATATTACACAGGAATTATCATGCTCGGTTTAATTACAAGTTCTGCTTGATTTCAATTTGTTGATTTTCAATATATGATAACAAACACTTAACTCTTTAAATTAGTAAAGTGATAAAAAGAAAAAGAACATTTTTGTACTCTTTTTTTATAACGTAAAACATTATAAGTGACCAAAATTTATATATCTGTGAGAGTTGTAATTTTCTACAACTTGGTTAAATAATTAAACTTTTCTTTTGTAGTGCGAGTTTTAGCCAACTTGATTCAAGCACTTGGAATATAGATATGCAAGAGTTAGAATACAACCCTTCTAGGAAGGATTTAACTGATGCAAAAATTCATCACCTATTGGCAGAGGAATTATGCAAGCCTTATCATAGGGTGAGATTCTGAGAACACACTAATTATTAGTTGATTTTAGTAGAATTATAACTGAAAAAAATATAGTAATAAACGTCATAAAATGATCACAAATTAAAAACGTAGCTGCGACATTTTCTGAAAAACATTCAGAATAAAGCAAAAATAACTTGAGCGTGTGTGTAATATATTTTCAGCATCGTCGACTAAGTTACAGCAGACATGCAGTAAATGATAGAGATCTCTCTACTCAAGTCAATTATAAAACGCACTTCAACATAAGAAGGCTGGTTGCGGACAAAAAGCATCACCACAAACGACACAGCAAGAAGATTCACAAGGTAAATAAAAATGTAAGCACCTTTTCATCATTTTCAATTTTATTTAGGTGTTTAAATCGAATTTATCATTTCCATTGATAAAATGAATTGTAGAAATTTTAGAATGACAATATCGTTGTAAGATTAACAACTGCAACAGAAATAAACTGTACTTTTATTTCAGGAAGGGAAACAAAACCATGTTAGCTTCCCAGAATTTCAACAAAATGGATCTGCAAAGCAATTTTCTCATGGTAAGCAATTTACATCTCGTTATATTCCTTCCTACACAAGCGCTACATTATCTTATAAAATGAAGTAAAAAATAGTTTATATTAAAGGGTAATGTTTATACATATACTCACACTATCATATGTTCTTGATAATATTTTCATCTATTTAATACATCATTTGTTTCAGATTATATTAACGAAGTTCTTAATGAAGATGATACAGAACCGAAATCCAGTAAGGAAGAATGGGACAGTCCTATTACATTTACAGCAAAATCTTCACGTAAGCAATAATTATTCTTATTGATTATAATTAAAGATATGTTTGAATAGTGAAAAAAGGTCATTTAGAGAATACCACAATTACTTATAACATTTCGCCGAATTTATACCCATGTTATGCATTATTTACCCAATACTGAAATTGTTTTCAAGGTATTATTGCATATTTATGGTTATAGTGCGTAACGGTAATCAAACTAATCACGAGAAATATTTCCTAGATGACGTGCAATTTTACAAACCAACGTAACCAATGACTGGAAAACAATAATAAATCGATTCATTACCAGGTTTTGCATATCTTTATCTTACTGCAAATTGTAGTATTTGCGTTATTTTTACATTTACCGCCATCCATATTGAACGTTCTATTTTATTATTAGTTTTTTTTTAGTTACAGATGAAAGTATTTTCTCAGACAATGGAAAACGTTTATCTAAAGGTTCTATTGATGGTACGTATGAATTATGAAACACTTGTTTCCCTTTCATGAATTTTATTAAAAATGAAGCAAATATAGTGTGTATGTATTCTAAATCTTTGTGTACATTTATAAAGGGCAAGGTAGAAATCTTTTTAAATTTTAGGGGGTGATCTAATTCGAATAGCGACGCCGACTGCAACAGAATCGGTCTTACCGTGGAAACGAGGTGATGAAACTGAAGGAACTACAGCTTTGCAACAATCAGAGTTTCCAGCATGGGCCTCAAATAAGGAATACTTAGCATATAATTCCCCATCAGCAACTTTTCTTGGTAATTCTATTAGTATTACTTTTTTTTGTTAAGTAGTTACCCGTATCAGGATGAAAATATTGGTTCAAATGATTGACATCATCAAACCTCTACAATTTACAAACAGCATTATAAAATCTTGTTCACAAGGATGAAATATCAAATATGTCAAACAATTTAAAAATTAAAATGTAAATTTTACAGAAAACATAATTACATACAAGTAGTTAAAGTTTTATCTAAGTTACTCTGAAAATACACATTTAGTTGAAAACTTACTTGTAGTCAATAGAGGCATAGCACTAAAGCTGTGAAATATGTGAAATTTTTTTATCGGCAAACATCGAGACCCGAATCTACAGGGCATGAAAATTGAAATTTCAAAAAATCGTGAAATATAAAAGTAATATTTATAAAATTTGTTTGAGAGTGATTCTATATTTGACAATTTTTCCAAATTTCCATTTTCATGCTCTGTTCGCCGATAATTCCTTATAATTCTTTTTTCTCTCTTGGGTTTTAAGGTCTGGTTTTTTAATAAAAATTAAAAGTCTATTGAATTACACTTATTATTAAACGCTTCGTGCTATTAACTAAAGTCAATTAATTGGTTTACATAATTGCATTTCCATTGTACAATCCGGCATGGGCCTTCGTTTCTATTTTATTAATGTAGAATGCAGTTACCATTACATCGGAAAATTGTAAATCTTTTAGGTTTTAATATTTTTAAAAATTTCCTTCACACATTACAATACTTTTTAAGTTAAATTAATTTTTATAATCAGATTAACTACACATGACACTTTAAAAGGCAAATTTGAATGCTGACGCCTTTAAAGTGTCATGTGAAGTTAATGTGATTTAAAGAACTAATTTAACTTAAAAAGTATTTTAATGTGTGTAAAGCAAACTTTAAAAAACAATGAAACCTAAAAGACTTACAACAACTTTCCCATATAATAGTAACTGCTTGCTACATTAATACTACATTAATAAAAAATAAATGAAGACCCACGCCAGATTGTGCAACGGAAATAAAATTTATGTAAACCAAATGACTTTAGTGCCTGGGGATGTACAAAATAATAGCCCGAAACGTTGAATAATAAATGTAATTCAATAGAATTTTAATTTTTATTAAAAACCGGACCTTAAAACTCCAGAGAGAAAAAAGAATATTCTTTTTTATGTTGATATAAGTTAAGTATGTATATAAGTAACAATAGGATACAGAAACTCAGTTCTGTATCTCCTTGGCACTTGTTAATTCTGTTTTTTAAAATTCAGGTGGCCTTGAAAATCCTGGAAAATCATCTGTAATTGGTCTCTTCAGACGAGAAAGCAACAGTTCCGCCCAAATCAGCAGCTGTGAGTCATCTCCACAAAAAGAAAGGCGCGGCTCTTCAGGACCTAACGCTGTACTCCTGATCGAAGAAGAGATAGAGGACCCTTTGGGAGCCTTGCAGAAACCTAGTGGTGGGTCTCAAGCCCCGTCAACTCCAAGTCAGCGTAGGCAAGCCCGACGTGGCTCCATGTTAGAGCTTAGCGGGTGTGTTGACGATTCAACTAGCAGTAACACTAATACACGATGACCATGTAAGAATTATTTTGTTTTTAACTGGATTTGGCACAAACTAATTATTATTTTCCTATGAGTTAAGCACATACACTATACATAAATTTTAAGGAGTAAGGTTTGTTGCTTACGTTAAATATACATAAATGAGAATCACGCCAAATTTTAAATTTATTTTTATCAATTTTTTATTCGTTTCTTGAACTACATTTAGCTCATAGGGATTGTAGCATAGAAAACGCCAGAGACAGTCATTTTTTTGTTTTTTTTTGTCATCTGTTTTTTATATGTATGTATGTCACATTATTATATTTAGTACTTATTAATTTTCGTCCGCTGAAGCATTAATTTAGTTCTAGTTGACTGTTTGGATTTGTGAATAAAAGATAAGTAGAACTACGCTATTTATCAACGTTCACCTTCAGGGCTTAAGAATATATATAGAAACATTGATAAGTGGTGTAGTTTTCCATGCCTTTTAGTTCGAAATCCAAAGAATCAACTGTAATAATTACATTTAATTATTAAATTAATTTACTTATTACATAAGAGTTTTTGAAATCACAATAATAATAATCCAGTTTCTTTATTTGAAATGCAAATAAAGCAACATGTATAAAAATTAATCTAAATTGTTTCTTACATTACGTATTTACCAGGATTTTTATTTGTACACATAGAAAAATCTAAACATAATTAGGCGAAGCAATTGTTAAATACCTCAAATAATTGAGAGGTGTACAAAAGGATTATGATTTAAGTTTTGATAAAAATTTCCCATGCATTTTTCGAACGCGATTTCTTCATCAAATCGTTACGTTTACTCTTGGTATCCACGAAAAAGTCTATTTAATGATTTATGGTTTCACATCTTCTACAATTTTTGGTACGGCATCTTACGTTCATAGCCAAGAGTTTACGATAGTAGTAGAATAATTACTAACAGTATTTCCATCATATAGTGTTCTACTCTTCTCTCCTCAAAATATGAACATTATATGAATACTACATTTTGCAAGCATGAGTAATTAAAGGTTTTTTCCAACAAGACGAGTTGATAGTTCAAGAATCAGGTACAGGGTCGGCTAAGGATCAAAATGTAGGCAACCAGACATTCAGGTGTGTAGAATTACCGTATGGTGACGAAAATTTTAGAACGGGTCAACCCTGTGCAGTACATTAAACGATTCTAGAACTATCAATTCGTGTTGTTGGAAAAGACCTTAAAATAATCAATATTGTAATTCATGATGAGAAGTATTTCTTCTGAAAAAAAAAATTCTGAGTATTTACACAAATTAAAAGCATTTACTTATATACAAACTTTTCTCACTAGATCACTTTCTCGGGATACAATTCCTGAAGAGTTCGTGGGAGCGAATTTAAGCAAACGTCCATCTTGGTATCCACCGCCACGTCACACTCCAAGGCCTTCTTTCAGGCGTCAGCAAACATTAGGTACTGCACTAATGTCTTCGCCCTCTACATCTGACGATAGCTCCATTGATGATGCTGATATGGAATGTCTAATGAAAGCAGGGATTTAACTAAAATATTTTTATACTAGTAGGACATAATTAATTAGTCGACACGCATTTTTATTTTACATCGTTTATTTTACAATTTAATTAGTTGCTAAACTATTTTAAGTAAACTTTAGTTGGAATAGAAAAACTTGTAGTTATTAATGAAATACTATAATAACGTGTTTATAAATTTTGCTCATCCACTTTCATAGAATAAATAGCAATTACAGTTTGAA
>JAWQRP010001028.1:0-21729 GCA_033557875.1 Quadriops clusia | reverse complement strand
CCGGATGTCGTTGGCTGTCGTCGCCAGGAGTGTCCCGACACAGGATAAGAATCTTTGTTTTCTTCTTTATTAGTTTCATTCAATTCAGTAGTTCGAAATAGTGGTTCGCTAGTTTGGCCTTCACGGGGGGGCATTGTTTGGTTGGTTTGTTTCGATGAGCGCCGAGGGGACAATAGAGGGGGAGAGATAATTCCGTTGCTCTCTCACACACACACAAAACCACACACCAAAATCAATTTGGGTCGACCCAGAAACATAATAAGTCAATTGAATCAGTAACATTTTTGCAATAACGAAGTTTGGGCCCAACTAATTCAATCAACGACTACAAACCAAGTTTTGCTACAGTCAATTCAATTCAATCAATAATTACGTCACAACAAAGGTAGAGAAGTTAAGTGCACGATAGAAAAGAGTAGAGTAATTGCCATAATAAAACCCAGGTAGACACAATTTCCGAACAGTCAAAAGGGTATCTCATTTCACGATAATGACAAGGTCAACTGCAGTGCTACAAATAACTAATAATTACTTCTTACTCACCAAGGTCTTTCAATTCAATCAAATTCAGGGTAAATCAATTCACAGTCAAATGTTTTGTTATGACGAAAGTTCTCCGAGTTTTTTTTGTGTATTTCCATTCAATTATTTCTTTTCAGCTCATTTCGTATTTATTCTTGGTGAGGTACGACGTGGTTTTCGTTGTCGCGGGGTTTGTTTCATGTCGAGTTTGAGTGTTGCCATTTTACCTTTTTCTTTGGGTCGCGAGCTGTTGGTTGGGGTCACGCTCCCTGAGCCCACACAGTGGGGATGGGTTATTAGCGACCACAGACAGTAGCTTTTGTTCACCCGTTCGTCCAATTTTGTGTTCATTCAGTGGGGCGTTGTTCGACAATCACTGGCCGTGGAGCCCCCTCAGGGGGAAAGCGAGTTATATCTAGGGCAATGTAATAACATCCTGGGGGACCGGTCCTAGACTCCTGTTAACCATTTTTGTTTACCTAAACGCTTAATCTCGGGATGTCTCAGGTCTCGTTGCGCGAGGTTCGCGGTCGTACTGATCCAATTAAATGTTGCCACTTAGTCTAATCGCATTTTGCGTTTGGACCGTATGTATCCCATTGATGACGGTAACTATTGACGATGGCATTGCCTGACATCAATTTTCTGATCTTGAGCTTTTACAGTTCAGACTTGCAGATATTAGACCACTGAGGGACCATGCGCCAACACCACTTGCGTGATGCTGAGTCGCCACATTCGCGTTGTTTTTGCCATGTTTCATTTGTCATATCAATTTCAAAGCTAAAGAGTGAAAGAGGACTTTCTTAGTAACAGAACTTTCCAAGTATTAAAATCATTAAATGATTCCAATAACTAAGTTAAATGCAAACAGTTAAAATCACAACAATTACACACACACAGACCCACGAACAGCTTGACGTTTCGATTGAATTCATTCTTCATTCAAATTTCCATTTCGCATACTCTCAATAACAGTTCTCGCCTTAATGGCATATTTTTCTTTGACGTGACTTTGCCTACGAATTCTGGGATATTACGAAAACAACGAAAAAGGGTTCCTACCAAATACTAGACGATCACAGGTAATTTTGGCCAAATAGAGTTTTGGGGTTGATTTGAATTTTCCCGCCGTTTCCGTTTTCGGAATGTTTCAATAAGTGTCTCTTTTGAGCACAGCAGCGAGGTATCCCCCGATACGTCACAATACATAAGATGGAATGGAGTACAAGTCTTGTGTGTAATTGGGTAACAACTGTAATAAAATTGTTATCTTCGTGGACTAAATTACTTTTCTCCCGAGCGGGTGTAATACGCACTTTACATATCTACTTTTTACCTAAAACCAAAAACTAATCTGTAATAAAAAACATTACTCCCTATAGGCACTTATGAGTTATTATTTCTAACTTGATATTGGCGCCATTTGCCATTAAACGTACATAAGCTGCAAAATTAGTAATCTTGTTTATTCCCTTGGGAGTTTTTGATACTACTCCCGCTCGACTGTGCTGCTAATTTCTTTAGAAAACTGCATAAAATGGTCAAATTAAGAATTAACGTCAGTCGCATAGATACAATACTATAGCTACCAGGATAAAAATTCATAACCTCAACTGTCAAACATGACGTTTCCCTTATAAGGGAAATTGTCTATAGACAATTATTTTATTTTTTTACAAAATTGACGTTCGGGAGAAAAGTTTTGTATACACACTCGGGAGATAGACACTTATTACTCCCTCGAATTTTTAATGCCATCGACTCGGTACGCTCGTCTCGGTCATTAACCAAAATTCTCGGGAGTAATACGTTGTCTAATTCCCTTGATGTATAAATAACTATTAATTTTATGCAAAGAACGACGATGCGAGTTCGACAAATTCTTTGCATAAAATTTAATAACAATAATAATAATAATGTATTTATTTACCTATACGTGAAACGCGTAAGAAATAATAAATTTAATAATTAAATAAAGGACTATATACACAAGAATTTAATTTATATAATTATAAAAGTCCAAAATTATAAAAATATGTATATGATATTAGCATTGAATATAGAGTATTATTTATTATTATTATTATTATTATTATTATTATGACCAATCTTCATAATTATTAAAAATGAAAAACAAAATACTTACCTATAACCACCGTCTTAAATTGTTGCACATTAATAACTAATGTAGATAAATTCAAATAGACGAAGGCCGCAGACCGATCGTGTTAGCAAGACGTGAGAGTTTAATTGTATTTCTAGTCAGTGTCGTGTAACTTTTAAATCCAAGGACTCGAAGGCCGAAGGCATTGGCAAGACATGAGGGTGGCGCTAGGCACGGCCTGATTGTCTTGCCTGTGTCAGGTATGATTGATATGCTATTAAATATGTATAAATAAAACTTTTATTTATTTTTCTTAAAATAACTTTCTATTGCTATTTAATTCTTTAAAACTGAGTCTATATAGGTAAAAAAATCATTAACACATTATATTTAACTACATTGTTTGAAAAAATCTTTGAAACGAGTTACGATGATTCAGGTTGGACACATTTCCTTGAATCACACTATATATATACAGGGTGTTCAGTTGAATATGTAACGCAAAAAACGGGGCGTTGTTTGATCTACAAAGAGGCGGCAAACGCGCGCCAAAGAAGCGGCAGTTTTTATGTTACATATTCATCTGAACACCCTGTATATATATATACATATACATGCACATTATTTAAAATTTACATAATATGCGTATACGTATATTACATGCGTGTATGTGTGTACGTACGTGCGTAAACACATAACAATCAGAAGTAAAAAAATGTCATTAATACAGTGCATCCGTCAAATAATCGCAAGTGAAATTAATTACTAGAAGAAAACGAAGCGAATGAAGAGGATTATTGACAAGGCGGAATTCGAAATAGCTCGTTTTCGCAGTTGCCGTCGTCATCTTAATCCTCGCTGTTTTAATCGTCGTCATCTTAACAGCCGTCGTCTTACTCGTCGTCGTCGTCCTAGTCATCGCCGTCGTCGTTGTTGTTGTCTTGGCCGCTGTCGTTGTCTTTGTCGTCGTCGTCCTCCTCGTCGTCGATTTGAAGTGTGGTGCGGCGTGAGTGTCGGCCGTTCGCGCTGGTCGAGCGAGCGGACGGGCTTCGAGAAGGGAAGAAGAGAGCGAGCGAGCGAGATGGGGCGAGGCGGCGTGCGCTCGCTCAACCGTGCCCCCTCCCGGCTCGCCGAGCCAGAGCGTATATATGAACGCGCGCTTGCTTTTCGCAAACATTTTCCTCGAGGACGGAACGATGCAGGAGCCTCCTGCGTTTGACTTTTGTGTGTAATTTAGAGCGGTGTCCCAAGTCCTAGATGATGGAGCAGGTGAAAGCGGCGACATCCAGACTATTCGTGACGTCTACAGTTGAAAATAAAGACGAATTAGAGGAGGTAAATGGTGAAAAAGTCGGTTAATTGCGAACGATGGTGCGACTAGCGGCCATTGTGATTCGCCCCGACTTCTTCTTTCTCGTTTGTTTCGCCTCGCGGTTGCTTTACCCACTCGCTTTTGGGCGGCTAATTCAAATTTCTCCCTTTCAGAAATTCGAGAGGAGCTATCAGTTCCTGCAGTCCATCACGGCGGGCCTCGGCGACAAAGACGCACATGACGCCTTGAACAACGCACTCTTGAAGGAAAAAGGTTACGAGGACGTGTCGTTCGGCCTTCTGGTCACAATCCTTTCTGAACCTCACAATGCCTCCAAAGGCTACCGAGACCTGACCCTCATCACCCGAGATGGCTTCGGGCTGGTCCTCACCAACCTGTCGCAGCTCGTGCTCGAACGGTATCTCAGGTTCAACGACGTCGCCAAGTCTCAACTGCTTTGGCTCCTTCGGGAGATGATCAAGAACGCAGTGGGGAACGTCGACAACCTGTGCTGGAACCTCATGCGGCACGCTGCTGGGGGAGACGTCTCGCAGAAGAACATCACTCTCGTCGAGTCGCTCCTCGACCTCTTCATCGAATACCGGGCTTGGCTCGAAAAGTTCCCTGTGCTGCTCGCCTCTGTCGTGTACACCTACCTCCGCTTGATAGAAGACCACAACAGTCCGTTCCTGGCGCCCCTTCGCCAGAAGGAAGTGACATTTTTGATCAGCATTTTACGTGAACGGTTCTTTGAGTGTTTAGTCATCGGTCGGGATCTGGTGCGGCTTCTGCAAAATGTGGCGAGAATCCCCGAGTTCGAGCAGCTCTGGCGAGACATGCTCACGGCACCGAAATCCTTGAGCCCCGCGTTTACGGGAATACTCCAGTTGCTTCAGACGAGGACGTCCAGGCGTTTCCTCCAATCCCGACTAACCCCTGAAATGGAGCGGAAACTGGTTTTTCTCACGTCTCAGGTGCGGTTCGGTAACCATAAACGTTACCAAGACTGGTTTCAACGGCAGTACTTGGCGACGCCCGAATCTCAAAGCCTCCGATGCGACATGATTCGGTTCATCGTCGGTGTGATTCATCCAACGAACGAACTTCTGTGCTCTGATATAATTCCCCGCTGGGCCGTCATCGGCTGGCTTCTGACCACCTGTACTTCCACCGTGGCTGTTTCCAATGCGAAACTCGCCTTATTTTACGACTGGCTCTTTTTTGATAGCGACAAAGACAACATCATGAACATCGAACCCGCCATCCTTGTCATGCATCACTCGATGCGGTCACACCCAGCTGTCTCCGCTACTCTCCTCGACTTCCTGTGCAGGATAATTGCCAACTTTTACCCCCCACTGACGGACAAAGTTCGGGCGGGTATATTCTCATCACTGAGGCAAATTCTTGATAAGCGAGTGCTGCCATCTTTGCAGCCCCTCTTCGACAACGTGAAGTTAGATCGAGAACTGCGGAACATGATCAGGGAAACATTCAAGGAGTTCTGTGTGCAGCCTTCAATGGAATCTTCATCAAAGATGGATTCCGACTTTGGGGCACACCCGGGTGTAAAATTCGAAGACGGCGAATCTCACGTCAACAATGTTCTCAACAACCACATCCTAGACTCGGAACCGGCCTTCAGCGACGAAGAAGACGAACCCATCATATCAATTCACGCCCCGGAAGACGACACTGATGACGACGACATTCCTCTTTCAGAGGTGCGGTTAAAAGAGAAAACTGTTGATAAGGCGGACGAAAGCTACATCGAGGGACCGATCAAAACAATGCTGTCGAAACTACAACTGGAAAAAGACAATTCAAAGAGATGTCAAATAGCGGAAAGTTTAGGGCAACAGGTCGCCGATTTAGACGGAGACACAGAAATGTTGCCGGCTATAGCGAAAAACTTGTGCAATTCACTCCTGGAGGATTTCAAGGAGGAAATTTACCCAAAAGTCCCAACCGAGGAAACCTTAGCAAACAGTATTAAGTACCCTTTGTTCGCGTTATTCCGGCTTTTGTTCGAGTTTTCCAAGGAGGAAAACAATACGGGTAAAGAACTACTGTTGAGACTAGTGGCGGAAATGTACTCTTTCCAAAGCAACGTCGGATATTTACTCCTTTACTATTCCAAAGTGCACCTACGGACAGACTGCAAGAGAGAGGAAGTAGTGAAAATGAGTGCGTTAAAAATAAGTGTGTACAAAGAGTTCTGCCAAATGGTAGAGAAAAAACTGGACAATTGCTTGTACGACGATTTGTATGCATGCCATTTAGGGGAACACAACTTGATGATGTGGATAGTGCCTGATTTATACAAAGACTTCAAACAACAAACTGTTAACAATGCTCAAATATTACGGGTGATAGTGTCTACGATGGACTCTTCCCATTTACACGACCTAGTCTGTAGGATAATGCAGGGACACCTTTCCATGTTTAAAAGTGACAATTTACAATCCCTCTTGAAGATAAGCTTGACTTGGGAAAGCATCGAACAGTTCTTTCTCTGGCAACTCATCCAGGCCCACAACCTGTCCCTCGAAACGATCGTTCCGCTAGTTTCCCACTTGGATTACGAACACCACACCGAAGCCCTGACGGCCATCACTTTGATGCTGAAGCAAGACCATCCTACTTCTGACGTCGTCAAGTATCTATTCTGCAGAGACGTTCGCGAACGTTGCGACTCCCTGCTTTTCACCATCATCAAATACTGGTGCACCAATGTTCTGGATAAAATCGGGGAACTGATATCCGGCTTGCTCAGCACCAGGTATCCTGCCACCTCGCCGAACAAGCGGAAAAGGCCGAGCAACAAAAGTCTGAGCGCAACCGTTCCAAGTGCCGACCAAGTGCTGGGGCATTTGGAACAAATACGAGTTACGTCAGAGAAGGTGGATGAACTCGGCCTTTTCAGCTTGGACAGCATGCAAAAGGCGCTGCAACTTGCACACAGCAATAGCAGCGATAGCCAGAGAAAGCAGTTTAATGAGTTGTTCGCCCTCGTTGAAGAGGAAGATATCACGACCACCAAAAGGGGCAACCAGGGTAGAGGTCGTAAACCCGCTGGGAAAAACACTAATAAACGGAACACTAGGGACCTTTCTGACACCTCTGAGGAAAGTAGCGAGGTAATATAACCATGTATTTTCTTTTCATTTAACCATTGAGTAAATGAATATTGTCTAATACTTCTTTACTCAATGGTATAAACTACGATGCTAATGGCAGTAGTTATTGATAATGACAGTTTGTAGCTATTAAACAGTACTGTAATTTTGAGTGTTCACTTATGCATATCGTCACTGCAATGCAGAACTATCGAATGTGAAAAATCTCGATTTTAATTAATTATTAACTAATCGCAAAATATCATTTACAGAATGTTAAAATACCCAAAGAACCCCAAAGGTAAGCGGGGAGAAAAATTGTATCGTGAAACACTGATTTCACATTCGATAGTCCTGCATTGTAGTGACGATATGTCAAATATTAACAGTTGTTCAAATGTTTAACTTAATTGTCACAAAATGAAGGGAATTGATCTTGCCAACTTAAAAGAAAAGTAACACCAAGTGTAATTAGTATATAAGGACTGATTAAAATTCTATGTCAGTGTTGTCAACTCTGCTGATATTAAATATAAACGATTATTACAGGTACCCAAATATTACTCAAATGAGAATTTGGCATTCTTATATTACTCATGTTGGATGATTCAATGATTCATAAAGCCACAGTATAAACATTATCATTTTAGTAATTAAAATAATATGGCTAGCCAATAGTACTTTTTACTCAGTAAATTCTACAATTGAACTATGTTACAGACTGTTGAGCATGAAATGGAATTATCTCCTAATTACCCATATATCATTTGAAACGAATCACATTATATCATGTATTATAAACTAAATAATAAAAAACCTAAACTAATTTCAATGCACAATTTTTTTTAGGAAGAAGAAATCGTAAAACCGAAACAAGCGAAAAAACGTAAAAAGGTAATGTCCGATAGTGATTGACGGAACCAAATAGAAATAAGCAATACCTCCTACTTGCGATACTTCAGTGTCAGTGTAGATTCAAAAACTGTTTAGTCAACTTACCAATAAGTTCGATAAACATTATGGGGCTAGTGATGTAATTACAGATCATTTGGACGAGAAAACTGTCGTATAAAACTATCAAAAAATAATGGAAATAGTTATCAAGTGCACACTGCCTACACGTTCGTACCGATTAATTGGGAAAAAAATCATTGCGTACCTAAATATTTTCCTTCATCATTTTTGGTTTGTTGATTGTATTTATAATTGTACATGTTATTTCATTAAATAACTATTTTAAATTATAAATGATTTGTATTCTGTAATTAATTCTTTATATGTACATAACTGTTATTGTTAGTCTGTCCCTGTTGCCGTTTTATATTTCAGGGTTATCATAAATAACTTACTTATTAGAAGAATTTTAAGGAAATTGTATATTATAATGTTTTATTACAATATGAAAAGAATTGTAAATATAGATTTTGTAAATATATTTATAAACAATCGTAGTTGGTGCATTTTTGTATACGAAATTCGCCCAACTTTCTCTTAACGAAGGCAACGATTGACTTGTAAATATTTTGTATTAACAAATTATGTATGTATGTAATTACTAACTATGTTCTCCTCCTCGACTATCCCTCACCAACTCCTATTTAAAATTGCAACGCTTTTCCTTTTTAGAATGAACAAATTGAAATACTCCGATTTTAATTTGTTTTTATTTTGGTTTGGTTGCATCAAGCTTTTTACGATTGTTTATATATTGTTATCCCAGCGATTTTTAGTTTTTTTATTTTGCGAATTAGCAAATGTTATCTCTAAATTACTAGAAATTGTACATACGTTTATATAAATAACCAAATAAAACGATTATGTGTTTCTAAATTTTTTGCCGCATTTTTAAATTTACTAATTTTATTTACTTTTTATCCATTAGCATATTTATGTTTTATATTTGTTTAATTAATTATCTATAAAAATTGTGTTGCCATTTTTAGGTTAACATTCCTTACCGTAAATGCTTCAGTAATTTCCCATGACGTTATTTGCCATCTTTTGAAAACAATTCCTATGTAACATTGCAAGTTTGATGTTAATGATGTCACCAAATAAGACCGGTCGCTCATAAGTGAACAGGCAAGCGTATTGACGCTTTCGGGATTATAAAGTTTAGCTCACACGATCAGTAATAGAATACCTCATATTTTATAAAAATAATGGTTTTTATTTGCAACCAAAATATTATAAATATAATAGGTACATACATATGGTCATACTTACAGTAGATGAATTGAAATATTACCAGTAATATTGATCGTATGAGGGAACCAGCAATATGCTTCTTCTGATGATACTTTTTAACAGGGAAGGTAATCTATTTTTCCTGCAAGTACATATTTTCAGCGGAACAAAATACCAAATTCGACACATTTCATTCTAACTAGACAAATGGCTTCATTAAATGTCCTCCCAATGCTAAGGCATCATCTCCTTTGGTTTATTGTCAATTTTTAATAATATATTTTTTTTATAAATTAATTAGGCTTGTTCGCGGTGACGATCCCGGATTGATCCGGTACCAGTTCACGAACTGCAACACCGTGTATGCGGCGTTAGGAAGCAATACAGGGTGTTTAAATAAAACATGTTTATAAAAAATTCAAATTTCATACCGCTTCTTTGATGTAGTGTACACATACTATCCTTAAAAATTACGCCATCTAGTGTAATATTTACGAAATGGTTACAAGCAAGGAAAACTAGAATGATACTTATGCAACCCAATATCCTTTCCTGTCGCGCCGACTAAAAAATGTATAAACACTGACATTAGTAATGTGTGCTATTTTAAAGAGGCACTATGAATTTTGAATTTTTTATAAACATGTTTTATTTGAACACCCTGTAGGAAATTTATTTTAACTACGTTAGAGAGGGTACATATATTTCGCATGTATATATATTATTTGTTTTATTTTTTGGCATTATTTGCGCGGTACTGTAATGCGCGAATCGGTCCCGGATCGATCCGGTACCGCACCGCGAACACGCCTATTGAAGCTCACACTAGATTAAACACTGATCGTGTGAGGTACGCTTTAATCATCGTTACCTTAAATTAAAACGGGGGCGCCACCGTCGCGCACATGATTTTTCTGTCACTTGTCAATTTGTTATGTCAATATAACCTCTAGAATTGCATTAAATATGCAAAATCAAATCTGGAATTAAAACAAAGTTTATACAACTTTAGCTCCGAGTATTCGATTTCATTATTATTACAGTAAATAATATAATTCCAAATGGGTAAGCTTTCATACTTTAATATATATTAATCCGTTTACAAGTTTTTTTATAATTATACTCTTTGGAGTATTAAGTTGCAATGTTAAAATTGTTGCTTTCCGTTTTTCCAGATTTAATGGAGCAGTCCCCCCAGAGGAAGAAAAGCAAACCTAAGAAGTCCAAGCGAGACTACGAAGACGACACATCCAACGAACTGGTTATAGTCGAAGACGTTTCTTCGAATTCATCCAACTCGAAAGGAAAGTTGTCTACAACCCCAATACTGGTGAAGCAGGCTACTTCCATGACTCCTTCAAACAACAAGAAGAGAAGAAAGCGTGATAGCGGTTCGAGTGACGAAGAACGATGGTTGACAGCTATAGAATCCGGGAAGCTCGAAGACGTAGATGATGAATTAAAGAAGATTAAACCGAAGGATCCGGCGCTTATGACAGCAAGGCAAAGGGCGATGTACGATAGGGGCGGTGATGGCAGTCCTTCTAGTTCGGCCCCTACGTTAATGTCCCTTCCAACGGGTTACAAAGAGAAGGTCATGACTGCAGAGGCGATTCAAAAAGCCGCTATAAAGTCGCAAAAAAGGAAACAATTGGCCGATGAAAAACGTGAGAAAGATAAGAAGAAAACCATGGAGAGGTTATTAAAGAAACAGGAATCGAAATTGTTGAAAACCGTGAAATGTAAGGCTCCGAAAAATACAGAACCTGTCATTATTTACAAGCAGACTGTGGATAGAACGGATTACATTTTACCGGAAAATTTTGAATACGATATCAAGACGAGAAAAATTCGATATCCTCCGCCTGCTGAGTTGTGTAGCATGAATTGTGGAAATAGGAAAAAGTACAGTTGTTCGCAAACGGGAGTGGCTCTTTGCAGTTTAGAATGCTACAAGAAGAATATAGCAAGTCGGATTTTGTAAAGTAAGTAATAGTAATAACAAATATATTGGTAATAATAAGTTTGTATTTAATATAGAATATTTATGTTAAATTTTTAAAGCTATTGTCATAACATCTATAAAGAAAATACAATCTCTCTATAACTATATACAACGTATTTACATATGGCCTGTACAACAATTAAATAATTTTATTTAAAATTTAATGATTATTATTATTATAATAATAAACGTAATTTAATAATAAGGTCTCCTCGGATTGTTCTGAAATAAGGATAAATTAATTAATTAATTAAATTCAGTTGAATTATTATTGCTATTGTAAAGTTTCTTACCAGAGGATTTGGCCGAAATCGATAAGCTAGCATCATGCGTTTACGGTAAGCGTCATATTCATCGTCGTTATTATCTAAACTGTCGGGCTGCTCTAGCCCCAAGCCCTGGTTTTGATCCCTTATTATAGCCCTGCAAAATCGTTATTAATGCAGTAATTTTTTTTTAGTGTTAATAATCATAAACTATGGGAAAATTTGAACAGTTTAATTACTTATTAATAGGTTCCACTATCCCAGAAGCATTTGAACCTAAACCTTGCCCTTCAGACCAACCGAACTTTTGCAGCATTTTAAACCCGATATTGTCCTCCTTTATTTTGTGCTCATTGTAATCGGAGATATTCGGTTGCCTCCCTTCTTTCACAGCCGTGCTTTTTTCCAAAAACTTTTTTAATTCTTCTGGAGGGAGAAAGTCGCCAATGTGGTGCTTTCCTTCTGCTTGTCGGGTTAGTTCTTGCGCCCATAGTTGTGTTGCCATCATTTCCTATAAATGAATTAAATAATTTTCTATAAAATATTTTTTTTTATTTGTAAAACGATTTCTATGAATGAATTTTTATTATTCAACATTTTTAGCACCTTTTCTCGTAATTTGTGCTCCCAAGTTCCACCATCGATCTCTTCATCTGAATCATATTCATACTTATTCTTCCCAGCTTTTTGCAAAGCTTCCAACTCGTTTTTCTTGCGTACCATGTCCTGGTACAAAATGTTGATCTTGAAGTGATCCTCTGCCTTCTTCCAATCTTCTTCACTTACATTCGTGGAACCGTAAGTGTTGATGATGTATTGAATTAAAGCCGGGTCGGATCTGGTGATTTTGGAAATCATCACTTGCCCGGACTGTTGACCCACATTTAAGGGCATAGGTCCCATTGGTAAGGCCCCCATAACTGTCGGGGGAGGAACGTTGGTTTCTTTGTCGCCCCATCGGCTCTTCCGTTTTCTCTTTCGATCGTCTTTGTCGTTATCTTTGTGCAACAATAATTTTTTACCTCCTTCTTCTTCGATGGCCATTTCGGGTTCATACAAATCCTCAGGTTTGTAGTTCTCATGTTTGTAAATGTCACTGTTGTAATTCTCGAGGTTGAAATTCTCACGGTTGAAATTCTCACGGTTGAAATTCTCACGGTTGAAATTCACACGGTTGAAATTCTCACGGTTGAAATTCTCACAGTTGAAATTCTCACAGTTGAAATTCTCACGGTTGAAATTCTCACGGTTGAAATTGTCTCGGTTGTAATTCTCTTGATTGTAATTCTCATGGTTGAAATTCTCCTGGTTAAAATTCTCCTGGTTGTAATGTTCTTGTTTATAATTTTCAAGGTTGTAATTTTCAATTTTATAATTCTTATGTTTGTAATTTTCATGTTTATAATTCTCGTTATTGTACTTCTCATGGTTGTAATTTTCTTGCATGTAATTCTCCTTTTTGTAATTCTCAGGATTGTAACTCTCGTGGTTAAAATTTTCGTGGTTGTAATTCTCATTTTTATAGTTGTCTTGGTTGCAGCAAATCTCCTGGTTATAATTCTCACGATGGTGATTCTCATTTTTGAAATTCTCGTTTTGATAAGCCTCATTGATGTAATTTTCACTTTTGTAATTCTCGATTTTATAAATCTCCGGTTTGTTATCCATCTCCATCCGGCACTGGTTCACGATCTGCTGGTACTGCTGGTAAACGGCTGACTCCTTGTGAAACAAAAACCTACAACATTCGCCTAGTAAGAAGTTGCTTTTTGTACGTTTGAAATATTTTGTAGTTGCACTACATCCAACTTGTTGTGTTGCTTTTGTTACTGTTCAGTGAGCCTTGGAATGCGGGAATTGAGAAAGGGAGGGCATGTGGATTCGGTAAAAATTTTTGAATGGAACAAAAACTGTTGAAGAAAAGTATAGAACGAGAACTATCATTGAAGGTCGAGTAAGTATGGACCCTCTTATGTGTACATAAGTTTTATACAAACCGTAATTCATCTGGAAAAGTAGCCGTATAACATCTGCTGTAACTAGTAGTAGTTTTTTAGCAACAAGTACTAGTGTTTTAGTTACACGTACTAGTTTTTCTTCCGTTCGATTAAAAAGAAACGAAATAATAGAATACGAAATAATATTTTTGAACGTAAATGAATCGAGTCGGAACAGGTCAAATTCCAAGGCTTACGGTAGAAGTAACGCAAGCTTGTACTAAAAGAGGAGTCTGCTATCGCTGAGGAGGAGACCTGCATACCACAGATTTGGATCTTGGGGTTTTCGCTGTTTGACGATGTCCTCGATCCCGGATCCGCACTGGGCCACCATTCGACCCAAAGATGCCATCGCCTCGTAGCTAGCGGTACCTGGGGGAAACACTTTACAAAAAGTCACTAACAGCCCTACGAAAAACGCAGACCTGGCTCGTTCGCTTTTTAAACAAAAAACTCCTCGAGCTAGCTGAATTTGCACTTGTTTTTGCAATAAATTTGTCCTTTTTTGCTTTTAAGAAACTCTAAAAGCTAGATGAACGTTTGCTTTTTGTTGCATTTGCGATAAGTTTAGAGCCAGCCCTGCTTCGGAATACATAATCGGTAACACAAAGTAATGCTGCCTTCCAGCATTAGGGCGACCTATAGGGTAGTACTATGAAAGAAAGTTGCTGAAATATCTTGCCTAACATAATCCGAAGCATATTGCATAAATTTCTGTCTTAGTTGTTAAAATTTTACTTTAACGTTTTTAAATTACTACTTATTTACCTGTATATAAGGCACATAATATTATGTACTTTATTACTTAATGTGTCTCTGTTAATTTTGTTCTAATTAATTTGTGAAGTAAACATTAATTTATGCATTATGATTTTAGTGTCTACGTTATGCTTATGCATTTATATATTTTGTGTTAAGAATTGAGTTGATTAATCGTTAAATCGTTCTTTTTTAGAAAGTAAGTTAATAACTATCAAAATCAACAAGTGTGAAAATAATAATTAAAAATGATATTGAATAATTTAGGTTTCATTGTTTTATTTCAAGAGTGCTGAAGTCTCGTCCCCTTTCACAAAGAACATTTTCAAGACGAGATATGTACAGCCATCTGCAGATTAAATGCATGCAAGGATACTATTCTAAGGCAGCAATTGATTTCCATTCTGAGTTTGGTATCCTCATATGTAGAGTTAAATTGCACATGCCTGGATTTAAAGAAAACAAATGAAATAATTAAAATCTGTTGCGAAGCATCAAAACGGTTTTTTTCATAAAAAAAAGTACACTTGGTACCGAATCTCTATCAATATAAAACATTTATTTATTTATTGCAAGGAAATAAAAAGTAATAGGATAAAAAGAAATAAATCTAATTAAGAAAACTAGATTGATAAAAAGCTAATAAAAAATAGAATGCATGTAAAAATACAACATATGTAAAAATAGAATGTATTTACCTGCGTTCATGTCTTTAAAGCTTCCTGGTGCGGTCTCGGGAGAATGGACCAACATCTGCTGGGCTGTCGGTGGGGGAACGTTCATCAGAGGGATTTGAGAGGTTAATGGTGGAGGTTGGCTCACAAAAGCAATCGTATTGGCTTGAAGTTGTTGGGGGCCCGATTGGAGAAGAGGTGGTGGACAATTGATGTTCACTGGTGGAGGGGGGGCTAGGTTTAACCCTTGCGGGACTAAATTAGTTTGCGGTAATCCTGGTGGTAAGCCTGCTTGTGACAATCCTAGTTGTGGTAATCCCGGTTGTGGTAATCCTGATGGTGCTACTAATCCTGGTTGTGAGATCATTGTTGACTGAGAGACTATTGTGGGCTGACTAGCTAAACCAGATTGGCTTACTATAACTGTTTGGGGTCCTATTCCTGGTTGAGAGGTGATCACAGATTGGGGCCCTATTCCTCCTTGCAGATTAAGTCCAAGTTGTGGATTTAAAGTTGCTTGAGAAACAATTCCAACTTGCGGGTTTATACCTGATGCCATGCTTGTTTGTGGGGCCATTCCTACTGACGAACTTATTGGTGGATTCAAACCCACTTGAGCATTTAAACCAATTTGGTTATTTAACGTTACTTGGTTACTCAAACCGATTTGGTTGTTCAAAGTGACTTGGTTATTCAAACCAACTTGGTTATTCAAACCTACTTGGCTATTCAAACCGACTTGATTATTCAAACCAACTTGGTTATTTAAACCGACTTGGTTATTCAAACCGACTTGGTTATTCAAACCGACTTGGTTATTCAAACCGACTTGGTTATTCAAACCGACTTGGTTATTCAAACTAACTTGGTTGTTCAAACTAACTTGATTACTCAAACCAATCTGATTATTCAATCCAATTTGATTACTCAATCCAATTTGATTATTTAATCCAACTTGATTATTCAATCCAACTTGATTATTCAGTCCGATTTGATTATTCAACCCCATTTGATTACTTAAATTAGCTGGGTTATTCAAACTTCCGGGAGAACTCAAACTGACTTGATTGTTCAAGCCAACTGATGAATTCAAACCTATTGTGGGATTTAACCCAAGTGGAGGATTCAAACCAACTGAAGCATTTAAACCACCTGAAGCATTTAAGCTAATCGGAGCATTTAAACTGATTGAAGGATTTAAACCGACTGAAGGATTCAAACCGATCGAATTTAAACCGACTGAAGGATTTAAACCGACTGAAGGATTTAACCCCACTGAAGTATTTAAACCAATTGGGGGATTTAAACCTACCTGGGCATTTAAACTTACTTGAGGATTTAAACTGATTGGATTATTCAAACTAACCGGGTTATTTAAGCTAACTTGAGGATTTAAACTGATTATTTGCGACCCAATTCCAGTCTGGTTTCCCAACCCGGTTTGGGTCAACATCGTTTGAATTTGGTTGGCCATGGAAACGGGCGGAGGGACGACGGCAACCGTCAATGGGTTCTGCATCGGTAAAGCTAAACTTATCGAAACAGGAGGGGCGAAATTCTGCGAGGGTGGTGGTGGAATTCCCTGGACTGTGATTTGTTGAATCGTTTGGGGAGACATTGCTTGTGGATTTAAACCCGAATTTAAACCGGAATTCAACCCAGTATTCAATCCGGAATTTAACCCTGAATTCAACCCCGAGTTCAAGCCCAAATTTTGGTGCACATTAATAGTTTGAGGGCTCGGTAGTGGTGGCAATTGGTGTATCAATATGTTTTGTCCCAAGTTATCTGTGGTTACGGTTTGTGTGGGGAGGTTTTGCGGGGGCGGCATAGACGTCGGAGGCAAGACGTTGGGAGGAGGCAAACAAGTGGGGACGTTTGAATTTTGAGCAACGGTTGAAGGCGGAGGCAAAGCTACATTAACACTGATGGTTGTCTCGAGCCCTGGAGGCGGAACTGACTTATTTGGAGGGGGAACGTTCTTGATAAAATCCGCGTCGGTCATGTTTTCCCCCGGGGTCGGAATATTAAGTAGATCGATCGGCTTCGGGTTAGGAATCTCGTTTAACTGAATGGGCGAAGGTGGGGGGATGTTTTGAACCTGCATAGGTGCCGGATGCGGGATCGTTAGTGCATTTATCGGCTCTGGCTGTGGAATATTGTGGACTTGAATCGGGTTTGGGGGCGGAATTGAAGCCAGTTCAATCTGCGGAATACAAGGAGGGGGAACCGTAATAACGTTAGCTGTAGAAACATTTACATCGCTTATCACAGAAGGGGGCGGCAGGTTAACGGTCGTTATGACCGTTGGGGGAATGCCTAATTGGTCCAAACTGGTCGAAGAAGTTATCAGCTGCCCCGTCAACGTAGTTTGAATGACTTGTGGCGGAGGGACATTCAGAAGTATGGGCGGAGTAATAAGGGAGGTGTTAGCGTCAGGTTGGGTTTGAAATGTAACCCCTTGAGACGTGAGCAGGTTTTTAAGCAAAGGCTGCCCCGTCACGTTCTCAGGGTTGATCATTTGTTGAGCCTCGAAGGCAGTCTGCTGGGAAATTAAGTTGCTGTACGATGTGGAGATGTTTATTTTCGGCTCGAAGCCGGACTTGTCAAAACGAGAGATTCGCGATTTCGAGGAGCGATCTTTTGGGGAAGGCGGTTCTCTTCTTTGCGACCATCTTGTGCCTTTGTTCCCCCGATCTTCACTGGAAGTGCAATTTTAAAAATAAACATAAATCCCTAAAATTTAACTGGACTAACACGTTAACACCGGCACATTAGTAATTTGATTTGTTTTGCCTAACGGCTTTTTATTAGAGCGACTGTGAGAGGTAAATTTATCGTGGGCGACAATGAACTCTCTACTTTTATTATTTTGTCTAGTACATCTCTCGCTTTGTAAATGGTGCTTGTAACAGTGTAAGTGGGCAAAATATCGACACTCTTCGGAGCCAAAACGTGTTACACCAAAAACCACTATTACAAGCTATGGGTGTACAGTCAAACCTATGTTTACACAGATTATTTTTACAAAAATTTGAAATAACACGCTTTAGAAATTCTTCTTGACCACACGTGTGTTAGCACAAATGAGATTGGTGAAAACACTGTACGAATTGCTTTACGAATGATCTACAGAAAACATCATTAATATCTGAATTTCTTGTAGAGAATAATGAAATTTTAATGTTCTCTGAAATTAGTGTTAATTTTGCATAATATATAATACAGAATTTTACAATTGGACGTAAAGAAAATGAACGACTTTTCAGCGGTTGGTAGTTTTTTTGTAGTCTTATACAAACGAATGTAGATACACTGAAAGAGAGGTAGTAAATAAATTATTACATTTATGTAAATCTTATGTCTACTCCACACTCTCGCATTTGCCATTCGGGCGTGTAGTGGTGAGGCGAGCGTTATCATCCGCTTACTCATCAACATTCGGGGCTGATTGCATAAAAGCGAATTAAACATAACGCTGGATTAAAATAAATAACCTGTTTAAAATCTAAAAGGTAGCCCACAGTTGTTTATTTTTAACTATATTTACTGTGTTTATTATTATACAAAATTTTTTTTACATGATTCTTCAGGAAGCAATGTGTCTTGTAAAAACAGGTTTGACTGTATATGTTTTGTGTAAAAAAATTGATGTGACTATCAAAACAGTGGCGTGCTTAGCAACTAAACTATTATACAAAATTCGTGACGAATCGGTGAGTCAAGCCGATCGATGCAGTAAACTATCATCAAGTTGGTCATTCCGGCGTCAACGTGTTAATCACTTTACTAATTTGGCATTTGAATAGGTACAAATTTAAAACATGAAAATGTACCTGTACGACTTATCACTGTTATCCTTGGATTTAAACGATTTCCCCCCTTTCTGGTCACTTTTTTTCTCCTTCATTTGCTTGAATTGGTCGAGAAATGAGCCATCGTTCGAGAATTGGTTAAAGTTGAAAGACAATCTCTTCTCTGGTGCTTTTGCAGGACTGTAAAATCCAAACTCGTTATTATAAATCTCTCCAGAAACTAGTGTGTATGTGTTTTTATTATTATTCTCGTTTGTTTCGTTTAGATGAATTCTTAAAATTGGGTAACCATGGAAACGGAAACTTTAATAAAAAAAAATAAATGAAACTCTTACTCTGTTGCTCTGTGCAACAAAATAATGAGTAATTATTCGTTTGTTACGTTAATACACTTTCAAAGTAAAGAGGGCTGAAACAATAAAGGAAAGCGTTTTGGTTTTAACAACAAATAAAGTTAATATGTGGAAAGAACAGTAAGGAAACAAATAGATACGGAGATATCTATACCTTTTGGTTCCTTTGGAAGAGTTTACGTTAGAAAGTTTATTTTCGCTAGAAGAGGGCAATCCCTTCTGCTTTTGTTCCATCCGAGCTTGTATCTCCCTCTTCTTCTGTTCGATAACTTTCTCCTGATGGGACATTTGGGCAAATCGATCGTTTCTGGTGATTTTCGTTTGGAATACTTCTGTAGCTTTTTTCGACATTGTTGCTGTGTTGCTGTAAATTGACAAGGCTTAACGATTTAAAAAATACTTCTTATTAGATCGACTAGGCCTCACTTACTTGGAAAAACAGAACTAAACTGGAATCATACAAAAACAATCCGAACTAAACATTTATTTTGTTAAGTAATAAATTTATGTCAAATATCACCTTCGACATATTGGTTTGTGAGACCTTGGAAGAGGGAGCGCGCGCGCCATCTAACCGCGAGCCGATTAATCGACAGCGTCAATTTAAATATTGTACCAACCTTGACGTGTGCACCAAAATTCCAGTTGTAAATTAACTATCTGTATTCTTGTCTAGTGTTTGTAACAATTGATTACAACAAATTTAAACTAGATTAAGATGTCCAACTTATTTAATATGTATTAGCTCTAAAAGAAATGGGTAGGTTTATATTCTCACTGACTGAAAGGGCGGATATGTGCTTTATTTAATTTATTCTGTCTATGTAACTACAGTGTAATCTCGGTAGTCCGAACTTCGGTACTCCGAACACTCCAGTAATCCGAACTGGCGAAACAAAGAAAAATTACTGACTTCTTTATAAAAGACTGATTTTTGTTTTTTAATGTAACTAGAATTTTAAATAAAACATGTACATACATACCTTCTTTTTATATAAGTAAAAATAGCAAAAATATATAGGTACTTCCATACATGGTTATGTGCAATAATACATATTGTTTACTCTTTTTTACAACGTTTTTCCTAATATTTTCTGTAATCCGAACTTTTCAGTAATCCGAACACCCCCTTGCAGCTATTAGTTCGGACTACCGAGATTACACTGTATTTATATCTCTTTAAATTTTAGGAACTTGAGTTTGAAATTTTGTACAAACCAGCGTCTTCCGACTTAGTATTTAGCCAGGATACAACGTAACCTTTTTTGTCTTTGTTTTCTTAGTTCCAACGTCGTTGTTAGTTCTATCACAAGAGGTTGGCGCCGACTCCTTGGGGCTATTTATTATTTTATATAAAAAAAAGTTTAGGAAAAATCAACACTTGTATTATTTTTTTTTTCATTGAACGTATTCAAATTTTATACATCCATTGATTAATTAAATTTGGCCAATAATACGCTACAAATTATTAATAATATATTTGTTTCCAGAATTGTAAAATGGGACATAAATATGCTGCAAGAAGAACAGTTTTGTGTCTACAAGGTGATCTATCAGATTTTGTGACTTCGGAATCTGCCGAAGGAATACAACTCGAATGGTCCCGAGCATACCTTTTAAATGAACAAGAATATGTATTAGTAAAGTCAAGACTCGTATTTGTTGTAAAACTCATAAGTAGTAAGTCCCCATCTCCTTTTTCTTGTTTTACTACTGTTTTTATTGTTATTATTGCTATTATCATATAACTTTATCGAAATTTTATTATCTTTTTCTCGTAGACACTTTTAAACACTAAAAGCACATTCAAATCTCACCCTGTGAGTGCAATGCTGTAGTAAGACTGAAGTTTTTTAATGATATCATTAGTGGCATTCGACAGCATTGCACTCAACCAAATTTATTTACTTACTTATTTATTCAAAAATAAAAGGCACAGAACAGGATAAGCCCAATAGATCTTAAATAAAATTACATATAATAAATATTAATAAAAATTCACGAAGAACGATCTTCATTTCATTTCAGTGCAATTGTACCTTATTGTAATAATCAAGTTCTCCTGATACTAAATCTCATATTCTTTAAAAACACATAAAATTAAGATGTCATTTTCTCCTCATACCAAATCTAATTTTAAAAATTTTGAATTCGATTAAAAATAGTGGGAAAATAAAAAATGTCTGGTAAGGCATTCTTATTGCATGCTCTCCTCAGTCTCTGCAAAAACGACTAGAAAGGCACTTTTGTATTTATTTACATTATTAAATATTAATAGTACTATTATTACTAAAAATCAAAACACAACAAAACAATTTTTTTCTAGAATAAAAGATAGAGACGATAAATTTAAACAATCAAACCTAGTTTACAAAATTAACTGTTTAAATTGTAATGCATGTTATATTGGTGAAACGAAACAATATTTACATAATATAATTTATCAACATAAAAATTCTTGCAATAAAGAATTAGCAGAAAATTGCACTGCTCTAACAAAACATTGTAAAGAAAATACACATACTTTTGATTTTGATAATGTTAAAATTTTAGAAAAAGAAAATATATGGTACAAAAGAAGAATTTTAGAATCTTTAAATATTAAACATGAAA
>JAWQRP010001027.1:0-21732 GCA_033557875.1 Quadriops clusia | reverse complement strand
TTAATTTTGTTATAATATATTTTGTATCCTGATGATGCCTAAATAATATAGGCGAAACGTCGAGAAATAAATATTTTGAAAACACTAAAGTTAAGACTCTAAATACCCAAGAATAAAAAAATATAAAGAAATAATTATTTCAGATGTTAAATTTGCACAAACAAGTACAAAACCTTCGAACGAAGACAGGCGTCATCTTAGAAGATGTGTGTTTTAGGTAATCCCGCCGACGAACAACCTTTTTGCAATTTTTTAATTTAAATATTTCATGTTGTCAGAATTCCTAAAATGGACCTGAGTACTGAGCTTCTCATGGGTTCATACAAAAGGAGGAAAGGCAACACGACGGAGCTTGTGGAAGTCGACCCAAGCGTCGAGATGAACACAGCTTCCTATTGCAATCTCGTGGAGATGTTGGATGAGGAATGTTATGTCAAAAGTATTCTGGAACTTTGGGACTACAATGAGAGACGAATAAAAAGACTGACTAAACAAGATATTTTAGATAAAATTAATAAATACAAGCAGCAGTGAGTTTCAGAACATTTTGACAATCTGACAACTTTCTAATATTTTAACTTTTTTAGTCCCTTCCTGGGCGATTTAAAGGATTATCACGACCTTTTGGGGGACGTTGTGCGGAATGATAGCGGCTTCATCGTTTCTGCACGAACGATGCAAACGTTTTACCACATTTATGTTAATTTTTCTGCAGTTGATATGGATAAAACTGGAAACAACGCCGGCACTGCAGATTTTGTGAGTTCTTTTTTTTCCATATACAAACATTCTTGGGAAATTTTGTTTATTTAATTAAAATGTTTTAAGTCTAATTAGGGAGTTTAAAATAAAAGGGCAGGTGCACTTTCTTGACTGTGTTTATTTTTTCTCAAATAAGCTACCGGTTTCGCTGGATATCCAGCTTCTTCAGGCTTCTAAAACGCATCATTAGATTAAATTTCATACATTGTAAATTAATATAATGTAATGATGCGTTTTAGAACCCTGAAGAAGCTGGATATCCAGCGAAACCGGTAGCTTATTTGAGAAAAAATATACACAGTCAAGAAAGTACACCTGCCCTTTTATTTTAAACTAAAATAATCTTGACCTGCGATTACCTCCAGCATCTAATTAGGGATTCAATTTTGTACGTTGTACAAAAAGAAAACAGCAATAAAACATGTAAGGAATAAGATAATTACAGAAATGGAGTTATATAAGTGCAAAAAAGTGTTATTCATTTAATAGTGGTAATTAGTCGTTTTTTTGGGTATCTTTTAAATGCAAATTGGTTTACTTCTTAGTATAATAGAATGCCATACAAATGAAACCGCTTTGTTTAGAATCTAAAATGTTGGCGAGCGAGTTTTTAAAGAAATAAAAAATTAATAAACAGAAAAATCATGCATAAAAAAATAATAACGCAAAATTTTTGGTTTTTTTTAGTCTTCTGAAGAAGGTCTCGAATGGGAAGAAACGTTCTCGAGTGTCATAGAAACGTTCTCGAAAACCTCGAAAACGATCAAAATATTCTACACCTCCGCGAGAAGTTTTGGAGACATTAGCAGTGCCACAATGTTTCAAGATTTCGACATGCTCTTCATGGGATCCATCATAATGGTCGGGTACGTTATCTTTGTGATATCCAAGATGAATTGGGTCGAAGCTCGCGTTGTCTTGGGGGCAGTAGGATTACTGTCTGTTGGAATGGCTTTTGTCGTCGGCTGCGGAATCTGCGCAGTGATTGGAGTTTCCTTTGGACCCGTTCACACATCATTACCTTTCCTTCTAATGGGTTTAGGTGAGACTGGTTTAATAAACGATTCTACCTGATACGATCATTAAATTTTCGGTACTGTCAGAGTAAATTATGCGCATTCATTTTGCATAAACAATGGTGATAAAAGTCCAAAGGTTGTCAAGCAACGTTTTTATCAATATTAACTGCTATCTACCGTGTCAAGGCAATGCAACAAAAGGAAGTTGCGTTAAACTGCTTCTATGATTCATTTATTGCAGATAATAGAATAGAAATGGGTCATTATTTTTTTAATTCATCCAGTGCAAAAAGTTATCTGAAACAATTATGTACATATGACATTTATGGATATTTCTTTATTGGAAAATGGTTGTCTTTTTTATTACAGGGGTGGATGATATGTTTGTCTTGGTGGCTTGTTGGGATAAATTATCCCCCGAACAAAAAAAACTTCCTCTACATGAAAGAGCTGGAATTATGCTAAAATATGCTGGCGTTTCAATTACCGTAACAACAGCTACTGATGTCTTAGCCTTCATAGTAGGAGCCACTACTGTACGTCTTGCATTTTATAGTCAAATTAAATTTAAAATAAACACAATAAATTACAGATCTTGCCGTGCCTGCAATCGTATTGCATCTATGCAGCCGTATGTGTGTTCATGACCTTTGTATTCGTCATAACTTTCTTCATGGCTTGCTTCACCATTGATCAAAAGAGACTCGAACAAAACCGAAATGGAGCCTTACCTTGGATAATACATCACAATTACGTAAAAAATGAATGCAGTCAAAGTGACTTGTCTGGAAGGATTTTTAAAGCTGTCTACTCAAAAGTTGTGTTCACTTGGCCTGGAAAGGTAAGCAGTTAGAACTTCTCTTTAAATTTAAAGTAATCATAGCACAAGAGATAGTCAAACTCTTGGACTTTTGTGCATTTAAAATTATTTACTTCCTTATCTCTTTCTTCCGGATGTGGCGTCTTTAATATACCTCTATAATTCATCCACAAATGTGAATACATCAATGTTCTTTTTCAGCTTTTTGTCATCTTGATATCGCTAATCTGCTTGGGGTTCAGCATAGAAAGTGCCTTAAGACTCGAACAAAAATTCGACCCCATTTGGTTCATCCCCAGTTCGACTCACCTTTATAAATACGTCATGGAGAGAGAAAGGTTTTACCCAACCCAAGGTTTCGAAGCAGGGTTTTACATTGGAAGGATCAACTATACTCAAGAGATCACCAAAGTTCGGGATATGGTCGCCAGCTTGCAAAATGATACCCATTTGGCCAACAGCGTAATTTCGTGGGTGGATCCGTTCAGGAATTACGTCAAATACAATTTCCACAAGGATATGTATGAGGGTGAATTGAGCGAGAACGAGTTCAAATTGTACTTGTCCAAGTTTCTCTTTAGCCCCAAAGGGGCTAGGCATCAAGCAGCCTTTAGATTTGAAAAAGACTTAGAATGTGGAATACCTACTTCGGATATTTTAGTAAGTAGCTATCTATGGTTTAAGCAGTTTACAAAATAGAATAATTACTAATATGTATATTTAATTCTATACTAACCTAATCTAAACTTTTTATTCCTTCCTAAATTGTTCTCATTCTCATTATGTGTCCCATTCAATTTAGTTTCTCTTTGTCTTTGTCTAGTGAGGTCTACAATATTTCTCTGAATACTGTATTTCTCATCATATTTAATCTCGTTCTTCCTTTGATCTTCATAAGCTTGGTATCTTCCTTCTTTCGTTCTGTATTATCCACCGTACTCCTAATCCATAAGTGAGTATCAGTGTTCACACCTTTTTGTACATCTGTGGTCATATCTGTTTAGGTATCTCTTCTTCTACAGAAACGAACTCTTTATATTACTAAATAATCAGTCTGTCATTTCCGCGCTTGTTTTTATTTCTTCTTCTAGTTTTCCGACATCTATCAAGGTGCTTTTCTTCGCACAACTTATTACGATTCATTTTCTTGGTCTTACGTACTTATCATCACAGTATCTTTTCCATATTTATTCGACTATTCTCAGATTCTCATTCATTGTCTTCTCTTCTATGTCCCAGTATCCTATTTTGTTCTGTATCATTAGTTTCTTTGTAGTTTTATGTTTTCATTTAAGACTACTACGAGCAGTTTTGGGTCCAATATGCAACACTGTCTCTTATGACGAAGTTTCTCATTTTCCTGTATAGTCCCCTTTATCCCTTCAATAGTTCTTTTGCCTATTTCCCTTCTCTACAAATTTCTCCACACATCTTTCTCGTCTAGTTTGTCTACTTAGTCAAAGATTTTTTCTAAATATATGAAGCAAAGATGCACTTCTTCCTCTTCTCTTATGAGCTCTTCACTGATCTTTCATTCATTGGTCTACCTTATTATAAAGATACCATATGATACTACTCTGTGTGGATTAAATATGAATTACGAGTCTTCTATCGTTTCTTCATGGCAATTCTTCCAAATTTTGGCATACAAGTTTGTTATTGTGCTGTGTGTTATATTCCTATTTGCCAGTCATCTGACTAAATCTTTCTTCATTATTATGACTACTATCTTTATTGGTTGTTCACTTCTTTCTTTTATCATATCTGCAGTGATATTGTCAATTCCTAGTGCCTTGCCTCTTGCTAATTGTTTCCTTATATTCATCTTTTCTTTTTTGTTCGTCTTCTATGATGTGTACTTCTCCATTTTCTCATCGTCTTCCTCCAATAGCTTCTTAACACACTCTCTTCATCTCTTCTTCTCTTAATATAATTTCGTCCTTTGTCAATTTTTTTTAACATTTCTCTTTTCGTTCTTACATGTTTCATAAGCTTGCTAACTTTTTCCTAAATATGCTTTCCTTACTTTCATACCAAAAATGTGTAATATTTTGCTTCCTATTTGAGATTTTTATGTCCAATAAATTTAATAATTATCCAAAAATTAATATGTATTTGATTATCAATAAATGAATGTGTAATTATCAAAAACTTAATACATAATTATAGAAAAACTTAATACATAATTATCCAAAACTTAATACGTAATTATCAAAAACTTAATATGTAATTATCAAAAAATTATTATGTAATTATCAAAAAATTAACACGTAATTCTTAAAAAATTAATATGTATTTCTCAAGAACTTAACATCAAAAAATTAATATGTATGTAAGCATCAAAAAATTTAAATAATACTGGTGTCCTTCCAGCTTTCAACGATCAGCTTCAGGTTCAACCCCTATTCTGGACCACATGAACACCTCCCGGCCATGAGGAAATCGATGGCAATAACGAAAAACTCAAACTTAACCACAGGAGAACGGTTTGCAACAACTTGGTCCAAAATTTTCGCAACCTGGCTTTCCGATGAAGTCATCGAAGTTGAAGTTCTGAGGAACATGGAGCTGGCTCTAATTTGCGTGATGGCTTGCACCGTTATCCTCATCGCCAATTTCCAAATTTGCTTTTGGATCTTCGTCTGCGTGCTACTCACCATGGTGAACGTTATGGGCTTTATGCAGAGATGGGGCTTGACGATCGACGTGGCGACTTGCATCGCCTTGCAGCTCGCCATCGGACTTTGTGTCGATTATGCTTCACATATTGGTCACACTTTCCTCACAGTTCACGGGACTGAGCAAGAGAGAGCTCTTAAGACTGTTAGCACGATTGGGGCGGCTGTCCTTTATGGAGGGATTTCAACGTTTGTAGGTGTCGCTATGCTTTCGTTTTCTGAAGCATACTCCTTTAAGACGTTCTTCAAGATTTTCATGCTCGTTGTCTTGTTCGGACAATTCCATGGTGTCTTGCTTCTGCCGGTTATTTTGAGTTGGTTTGGACCGAAACCGTATAGGAGCCATCAGTTGGTGAAGCAAAACGATATAGTATTGAGTTAAACTATATATAGATGAACACATATAGTTAAACACATCAAAGTTTCATTATTAAATGAAGAAACGAATAATTCTTCAACGGAAATAATCTCATCTAATTCCTACTATACGCTTATTTGTGTTTACTATTCTCTGGTGGAATTTATCTCGTCGATTATCTTGTACGTATTAGAAAAAGTTCAGAATATACATAGATATTGATGGGGGTTTGGTTTGATCGGGACTGGAGAATTAAACTTAATAGATCAAATTTACACACGTCTTTGATATTTATGTATACATACACGTTTTGTACATAAACATATGGAAGAGTAAGTTACTAGATATATTGTAATATTACAACTTAATAGGGTTATTTTTTTAAATGAATTTACTCTAGCGAGAGGTTAGTAAAAATATTTTTTATTACTGATTATTGTTAGTTTTATTTATTAAATGGTATATATGCAATGCAGTCTGTAGACTGCACTGTAGGTACATCTTTGTGTGATATTACCTAAAAATTTAAGAAATTATTTTTTTGGTGTTTTGGAATCGTACTTGTATAAAAATGAACAAATATTATGTTTTTTTTCAACAAACTTAGCAAAAATATATATTTTTTAAATGAATAAACCATTGAAACACTTCTGTTGTCTCATTTCCTATTATTATTATTACTATTATTGTTAAGTTTACTAAAAAGAATGCAGTTTTTTAAGCTACCGGATGGTTCCATAAGAACAAACTAGAACTGAACCATAACAAGCTGGCAGAGGAATCTGATTGAGTTGCTCAGGTATGAACTCATTAGTTCGTGTGGGAGAATTCAAATACCATAATACCACATATATATGTGACAATACTTCAATTTCGACAGCAATATTGAGTGTGATACTCTGCCAAAAGCTTTCTGTAAGTCACAATAAGTGACGTGCGCTATTAATTTTTTTACTTATTATTTTTATTATTGAGATTGTGTTTACGACACGTATCATTACGGTCACTGTCGATTTACATCTTTGAAATCCAAAATGGTTTTCATTTATAAAGTCTTTCTTCTTGAAAAAGTTCGACAGTTCCTAAGTCAGCAATGCCTCCATAATTTTTGAAAATAAATAATTTTCCGGTAGTTTAACATCTCCCTTTTTATATGTAGGGTGGATCTCCGCCATTTTGAGTGTCTGGGGAGATTCCCGACTGGAAGTAATCGTTAATACACTTTGATTATATGTGGCAGCATTAGTTTTAGTGTTCTAACATTGATGTTGTTAAGATCAAGGCTTGTATTAGTTTTTAAATTTTTTGTAAACCTAATTATGCCCTCTTCTGTGAAGGTTCTCAGGCATTGCGTTTTCTATACTCGGGTTTGTCTTTCAGTTTCAGTCGCTGTTGTATTGGTTTCTAATGATATTTTATTGTATTCCATATTATTATTGTAACATATTCAGAATTCTTAACACGTTGACTGCCAACTACGAGATAACTCGTAGATTGCGTTCTTTTCTAGGACGCCAACTACGAGTTATCTTGTACTATGTTTACTTGCCATTTTTGAGCATCTACGAAATATATCAGTGCTAATATTGATAGATGGCTTCTGGGAAAAGAACAAAAAATCAATGTTGGCTAGCATGAACAGAAAATTTATTAAGAAACTAACAAAAAATATAATTATAAAAATTAGTTCAAATTCAAGAGATAAAATAATATTTTATTGTTCGTGGAACTCCTTAAAACAATCTTCCACACAAAGGGCTGGCTTCTCTTTACAGACTGGACATAAATAACGCGTTTCTCGGCGTTTTTTTTACTTGGGTACATATACTACATGGCTTTGTTGGACGCTCTTTTTCTCGGTATGTGGCAGACTCTCTAAATAATGAAGCTCTTCCAATTTATTTTTTTTTGAAACACTACTGATGAATATGGACGCGTATCTATGATTCAGCTTTAGAGAAGCGACAGGTCGAAGCGTATCTGTGTACGAATTAACTCGTAGTTGGCTTCCGCGAAAAGATTTCTGTTACATAAGCCAACTACGAGATAATTCGTATAACCTTTTTTTAAAAAAAAAACACATTTTTTATGCTTTTTGATGATAACTATGCACTAGAATTAGAGTTTTTAATAATATAATGTGATAAAATCAAATTGTCATTTTTGGCCAGATTTATGAAAATTGCCGTGGCAGTCAACGTGTTAATTAGGTGAGTAGTTCAAGGAAATACAGGGTCACTTCACTATTATTTTTCTTTCATGTTGCATATACAAGTCCCCTTCAAACAAGTTTATAAAATCTTCGATGTTTTCTGTATATACATAGTAAGATAGAGTTGGGTGACGGTACCTCAAGCCCGCAAATTTCGTTCTTTCTCAATTTATGCTTTCTGCATCTTCAAATTTAAACATTATAGATCCCCTCCATGTTTATATGTTTGTCTGCAAAAGGAGCTTGAAACACTAAAGTTCCCTATTTTGCAAGTATCTATTTCTTTTTACTCGCGCCAATGTTTTGTCACACAAACTATTCTGATCTCAGTAATCGCATTGAGAGTAGCTTAATAATACTAATAATAAAAGTGCCTATATCCATTTGTAATAAATGCGGTATTATTTCGAAAAGTAAAGGTGGAATAAAACTACATAACTTATAGAGATGTTTTCTATTTAGTATTTGAAATAACTCCATTCAGTCTTTTATAATAACATATAGTAGTACATTACCATTCATATTATTGCAAATGCAATCGAGTATACACACAGTACTATGAATACACCGTGCACACACACTTAATATGTACAATAATCGCTGTGCAGCAGATCGACTGGCTGTGTCATAAACAATAATAAAATATTACAAATATCAACATACAAGAGATGTTTCTGTGAATAATTGGGAGAGGAAAGCTCGCATTCGATTCGATTCGATGGTAGAAATGTCGGTTAAATAAAAGGCCGGCCGATCTGTCTGTCGCAGTAGTCTGTAAACAAAGTTGAGGATTTCAGTGACAAACCCATTGTGATAACAACAGCATTTTAAGGACGGTTACAATTCGTATTAAATGACAATGTAGAAAGACCTTTAGCTAAATCGAGAAAGTATAACGCCATGAATGTTGAAGAGCGAAATCCTCAAATTTATTTATAGACATGGTTAATTACTTAATAAAATTACAGCCTGAAAACATTTCCATTTGAATGTACATGATAACCATAGAGTGGAGGAACACTGTTGAACGAGCTCGGTACGGCAACTTCGTCCGGTTAGCGTTCGCCCGCTACGCTTCGCACTGCTGCTTTTTTGCACTTTTGCTTACTCTTCATATTCTTAATTATAATTCGCATTTTTACATATTATTACAATTTTGCGTTTTTTCCACTCTTTTTGTTCCTTATAGTTCTGCTTATTTTCGAACTTTTGCCGATGTATTGCTGCTACGCTTCATACTGTTGCTTTCAATTGTTGCGATTATCGCTACTTATATATATTTCGATCGCTGTTTGTGTTTCTTTTAACTTTTTTTATCACTGAGTGTTTATGAGTCACTCTTGTCTCCACAAGTCTAGCAATCACTGCTTGTAACTAATTTAAAAATCACATATCTGATTTATACCATTTGGTTTTTTGAAGTTTTGGTGTTACTCTTATAATTTGGCATTCATTTCTTGTGATTTAGTAATTGTTTGTTGCGCCTCGCTAACAATCACATCTTGTGATTTTATAATTGTTTCTTGGATTTTATAACCGCTTCTTGTGATTTTATAATCATTTCTTATAACTTTATAATCATTTCTCATAATTGCATAATCATTTCCGATAATTTTATAATCTTTTTTTATAATTTTATAATCGTTGCTTATAAATTAATAATCATTTCTTATAATTTAATAATTGTTTCTTAGAATTTTATAATCTTTCTTATAATTTCATAATCGTTTCTTGTAATTTGATGATCACTGCTTATACTGTTCTTGTTAACAAATCTGCTCACAATGAAAATAATGTTGTGCTTTTGTCACAACTGTTTGTCAACTTATATTCATATTGGTATACTCTCCTTATTAGTTGGTTTTAAAAGCCATTACCTTCTTAAAACTGGCTTTTTTCTTAAGATTGGTATCTTAGAGTTGTATTTATCGTCCATTAATTGCATTCGCCACAATTGTATTCGATTGATAGTAAGAGGTATGTATTCATTGCAAGTGCTCACACTTCATTGTTGGTAGCTCGTGTTTGCTGTTGATGGTAAGCCTTCAGTATTGCTTTTCTCTGTTATTGGTAAGCGATTTCTATCGGTGGAAAAAGTTTATCACTGTTGATGATAGGTGATTACTGTTGATGGTAGGCGTTTATTATTGAGCGTAAGCATTTAATGTTGATGGTATATGTAGATGGAAATGTTCATCATTTAATATACACATCTATTGTTAATGGTAAATGTTATCTGTTCATGCTAAGCATTTATTGTACATGACAAGCCTTCACTTTTTATAGTCGATGTATACCATTTATAATGAGACAGTTACTTGTCAAGATTTAATGCCACTTCACTTCAGTTTCTTGTGTTTGCACAATATTGTTGGTATGAAGTAGTTGATATTATTTGTAACAGATTCGGGAATAATGTTTGAAATTGTAATCATTGTTGATGTTCAACCGGTTGTAGCACTTGTAGCGAGTTGTAGTTGAACCGGTTGCAGACGTAGCGGATGCAGCAATAATTGTACCAGTTGTAACTGTTGTAGCGGTTGCGATGGTTGTAACAGTTGTGATAGTTGCAGCGGTTGCGATAGTTGTAATGGTTGCGATAGTTGTAGAGGTGGCAATAGTTGCAGCAGCTTCAGTAGACGGAGTAGTGGAAGTGATTGCAGCAGTGGAGAAAGCATTACGGAAATGTACAGTCTCGTTGCACGTACACAGAGCACACTGACACGACCCGTGCACAGTATGTACAGGTTGGGACACCGATGATTGAAAGGTCGCAAATAAACACTACACCCTGCTACTTCCTTCAATGCGGAAGACAATCATCATGATTGCATCGAACAAAATATAAAAATATTAAACTGTACAAGGATAAATATAAGGTACATTCATCATACAATTATCAAAAAAGCATTAGACTTTGTGATAATTACGTAAATATCGATATTATGGACTAACGCTGAGGATCAGCACAGCAAAGCAACGAACAGACTGTCATATCATAAAAATATAGTACACTAATTTGACGGAGACAGCGCACCACTCAATCCTACCAGAGGCACTTCAAGTCAGCGAGTGAGCGCCGCCTCGACACTGAACGACTATAAACGGCGATCCAACAACACACAGAGAGTCCGGTGGATATGTATGCTCGAGAGATAGCGTCCATCAGCAGGCGAGCTCTTGTGGCGCCGACGGCTGCAAGGTAGCGACAGGGGAGATGGGTGGCGCGGACGGCCGCGTCAGGTCGGGCCAGTATCACGGCTGCCCATCCTGTGCCATGATGTTGTGCACCTGCTCCAACTTGTAGGCCAGCCGCTGCTTCTGCGAAAACTCGTCCTCCTCCAGTGTCACAGTTAATTGCTCGTTGTACTTCATCGCATAAGTGTAGAGTTCGTGCAACGCACAGTTCGTGTTGAACTCTGTCGTATGCAGCTGTGGACAAAACAAAACGTTAGTCAAGTCGAATCAATTCCTTGGCAAGAGCAATAATGTTGCCGATATCTTGTCAAACCATCGAATGTGAAACATTAACTACTTGTCAGCTTCGTTATTTTGGTCTAGCATTGAACAAGATACACCTTGTAGCAAATCTTTGAATCTGTAGTCACTTTAAATAATGTGCTAAATGCCTTTGAAAAGTTTAGATTTACTGTTAAGAATTTTTTTCCACACTGATTTTCACGTTCGGTAATTTGAGATAGTAGGAACAATATATGAAAATATTAATCATTGGAACCTAGTTCGGTTTTTTAAATATTATTTAACAATTTTCTTTCATGCAGTCTTTCTTAAGAATTTTTTTATACTTAATTTTTCTTACGTATTCTTCTGTTTCCATTTTTTGTCTTCACAACTTTAATAGACAGACTTTCCCGACTGTTTCTAATTATCTCTGATTGACAATACAAACACCACAAAATTATGATATTTTATTACTAGGTGTACCCTACTTCCAACAGGTTAAAAGTAAATAAGTCAAAAGGGTGTAAGGAAGAGGAACAGATTGAGACAGAGGGACAAACAGATAGTAAGAAATAGGAAATGAAATTATCATAAGTTTTAAACGATTAATATTATTTATTGAGCATTATGTCCTTATTTAATTTAATTTACCGAAATCTTGATAAAATATAATAAACACACTACAAAGGCGGAACAATGATCATTCACTCTTTTCATTTGTAATAGATATGGAAAACCAGCTATTTTAAGTCTCTAAGTTAGTTTTAAGGAGTATGTACAGTTAAAAGATAATAGGTATATACTAACCCTAGATTCTTCTGCTAACATAGCATTCATATCTTGATCAGAAATAGCCTGCATCATTTTAATATCCCTATAGTATCGCTCTACCCAATCCTTATAGCCAGGAATGTCTTTAGCATATAAAAGCTTCGAACTTGGAGAATCTTTACCTAAAAACACAAAAAAACACAACCTAAGTACAACATTATCTTCAAGGTATCTAGTCAAGCAGATAGATAAAAAAAACTAAAATCAAAGGGAAAATTAAAAGTGACATTTTACATGGAAGTATATTTGTTTAAAGGCCCATATAATAGAACTTTCACATAAATGCCATTTTCATCACAGAGTCGACATGATGAACAGCGTTCATCACTGGGGCCCCCATAGGAAAGTTTTGCCAGGATCAATTGGTCTCCAAAGAATTAATATGTAACATGAGAAATAAACAAATCTTACCTAGCCTATGATCGGAAGTAGAACATGAATCCATAAAAGTTTGAGCAACAACCGATAAACAAGAATCCACGATGTTGGATTTATGAATATCGAAAACAAAGTTGGGGTTTTTGATCAAGTTAACCCAAAATCGGAGAGGTAAGGAGTTGCTTTTCCACGTGTGCACCACTTCCGGGTCGGAGATCCCATGCTGGAGGGCTTGATCGTCGAGAAAGTCGAACATATATTTGATTGCCAACGGCAGGGCTGAGCCCCGGTGGGCCGTACTGAAGATGGTCTCAAAGAGGTCATCAACGAACTTTTGGAGAGTGCCCTTGGTGGCTAGCAATCTCGTGAGGTAAATTTCGGAGACCATCTTGTTGCCTCTCTCGCCTTCCTTCTGGGCGTCGGAGTCGTGATGCTTGACCAAATGCCACACCTTTATACCCTGGTCGTGGTCGTGGTTCAGGGGACTGGTGGCACGACTCAGTGGGGGACTAGCGGAACTAAATTTACTAAGGTTAAGGGTTTCGTACTTGTGGGACTTGTCGTTCTTTTCGGAGAATATGCTTAGGTTATAAATGGAACTTTGCTTAGAAACTAGATTGAGACAACCTCCGTCTGGTACGCGGTAGTGTTGCAGGGTGTTCCTTCTCTTCCAGTCACCTTCTATTTTTGTGGTACTATCTTCATCGTACAAAATTAATCTACCGGACGTTCCTGTGCGCCATTCTAAAAAAACAAAATTCACATTAGTGCTTTGTATTCGAAAAAACATTTTGTGTTCGAATTAACTCAAAACGATGCTGTGGAGAATTTGTTAATACTCACCAAGGTCTAGATCCTCCTTCCGAGGTCTTTGGGAATATGGTGTAGCTCTATAAATTGTATCTAAAGCTTTCTCCTTAACTTGACTAATCGTATCACAATCTAAAACTTTTACAGGAACGTTATCTGTATTAGGATCTAGACCTCCGACAAATACGGCTTGTTGGGAAATTGAAACGTATACGGTCTGGAATAGGAAGAAAAGTATTACAATTTTAGAATAAAAATGTTATAATAAACTTTCAAAATATAACTTTAAATTTGTATGTATACTCAAATCTATCAAATGCAAGAAGTTATGAACGTTTCCTATAAATTTTAAAAATATAATATTAAAATTAAAAAATAAATTGAATATAAAAATGACAATAAAAAATGAAATTAAGTATAGGAAAAACGACAAAAAGTTAAAGTCAAAAAATAAAGTACATACTTACCATTGGTTTAAAATCTATTGATTGTCTGATAAGTTTCTCCTCACTCAAAGAGTACCGAGCTTCAGAAGTGATGGCATCAACAGGTCCCTTGTCGACTTGTTGCTTCACGGCCCTGAACAGCATGAAGAGCGGCTCGCCAGCGCATTCTCGCAGGAATTTGTACAATAAGAAGGTAAACCAGGCGCTGAGCATCTTCTCCGCTATGCTCTCGGTCCTCCTGAGCAGAAGTTTCGGGTGGCTCTTGCCCTCTATACATTTTTCTATTAATTCAGCTAATAAAGTCTTGAGTATATCTGTACAGTACTCCATCTTGCTCTGAAGAGTTACCATAATAAGAGAAGCGACATTGACCCTGTCTCGCATGGAGAAATAGCGGTTGCTCTCAAGTGTCCGGATGAACAGCAGGAGGAAGGTTTTGTTCATGATGAGCTGTCCGAACAGCCTCAATCCTTTTTCTTTGCGCAAGAGTTCCGGGCGTTCCCACTGGAGGACGATGTGATCGTCCACGTTGGGGAACAGAATCTTCATGGCGTAAGTTCGGTAGTCCAGGAAAGGAATTCCACCAGAAGTCAAATCACCAGTCAAGTCGGTCATCTCCGTTTGAAGCTCAGCAAAAGCTTCTTTGCATTCCGCGGCCACTCGCAACTCGAGGATGTCCATTTGCTCTTGCATATTCTTGAGCACCCGATTGCTTTCCGTAGACTTTCTTTGATAGGCAATTAAAAATCCGACAAAGACCAGCAGAATGAGTACTGCAATTCCAATGATGATAAAGATAGTTGGTCTAGAAATGGAACCGTTAAGGCCTTGGGGGGAAGAATATGACAAGCTTCCTATGTTGAATTTTAAAGAACCTCCTACTATTACCACAACTTCCGGTAGAGTTTCACCATTTGGTTGGCCTAACTCATCTACCGCTGGTGGTTGAGTTTCAGGAGGTCGACAAGTCAACTGCTGCCTTGACAATGAAGTTACGTTGCAGAAGCTATTGCCAATTTTAACAACCACATCAGATTCTTGACAAGCCCTATCAATATTCTGGCCATTGATATTCAAATAATCCGACTTATAATACTTGACTTCCTTGTCGAAAGGTTCAAAAATTGGATTAGGATAGATGAGGAATGGGTTAAATCCATTGTTAAGGGTTAAATTCTGCACCCCCGAAACGTTATCCATTCGGAAACCATATTCGAGTTTCAATGGATTATCCGCATCTAATTTCGATTCATCAGCCTCGATCACCGGACTATCACAAGTCATACTCGTGTTGCTTTGAATAATGCACTGACTAACAAACATTTTTTGTTCGTAATAAACATACATTTGGGGGTTCTGAATGTAAGCCAAATTCTTTCCAGTCACAGAGATCTTGATTCCTCCAGCCGGGATACCCTTAGGCACCTTTATTTGACTAGCAACTCCAGATTCTGCTGATTCGATAATTGGATCATCTACGTATTGAAACATTTCCTTATCCAAGTACCGGTCACCTTTATCAAATTTCATTTTTAATTTTCCGGAAATTGGTTCTGGGGCCGCACTTGTAATGCACAAAGCTTGTTTCTGATCAGTCGAAACAATCCGACAAGGGAGGTCGTTTATGAAAGCTTGGATGTTGCTTCCAGCGTTCATGTAATTCCCAGTTATTTTAAGCATGGTTCCTCCAGATTTTGGGCCGTATTTTGGCGAAATACCAGAGATAAACGGGTCGACAAATTTGAAGTTCGTCTTCGATTCACCTCGGTAATCCTCGACTCGAACGACAACCGGACCTTGTCGAGCCTCACTGGTGCCTGGGCCATCGACTTTGCAGACAATTTGCTTGGTGTTGACGTAGAGGTGCTCATAAGGCTGACAGTTGATTCCGGCAATGTTAACTCCTGTGTAGATATCACCAAATTTCTTACCCAAGTTGACACCTTCGATTGTGATGTTGGTGCCGCCTTCCCATGGGCCCAGTTCCGGGCTGAAAGATATGATTTCTGGGTTGGGGCAGGTTTGGCTCCTGTTCAACCAAACGGCGGATCCACGCTCACATTGGTCTTTGACTTCGCAACGGTCAGAGCTTTGGCACCATCCGCACTCGTACTTTTCATCCAGGGCCAAGCACATCCCGCAATTGTCGGCCATGTCCCGGCAACGGTAGATGACGACTAGAAAAGATTACAATTACTATTACTTTTTTATTATTATTATTATGTTGTTTACGAATTACATAAAGGGAGTTAGATTTTTCTCTACCGCTTATTTAAATTTCATAAGTAAGTGTTGCTTCTGTTTAAAATTGAATAAAAGTTTAACACAACTTTCATTTTCTAGCTGATTGAAAATAGAAAATGAAAGTTTATGACGGCTAACAAAAGTTACATATAACACAATCATAGAAAAATGGATAAAATATTGTGAATAATTATTACAAGAAATGAGAGGTGACATACAACAAGTCGAAAAGACCTCTTTTAACAAACCTGTACCAGATGATGTAACAAGGTGATAAAATAACTTTGCATTGGAGTATATCAATAATATGATTGATTTTTAAAAAAGGCAATAACTATATAAAGTATTGGTATTATCTCATCCGCAGCAAGCACTGTTGGAGAATAGTTGAGGAAAATGTATAGCGACATATGGAAGACATAAATGAAGCCCAAAATGGGTTGGATAATCTTGTCTAGACAACATATTTTGTAATATTATAGAAATGCAAAGAACAAATGTGCAAAGGGTTATGAAGCACAAGGATCTGAAACAAGATCGTAATAATTGAGAGTAAAAACAATCACCCTTACTAAATGGTATTTTTTTTTCTACATAATAATAAATTAATGAAAAATATTTTCAGTTTCTAGAAAGAATAGAATCAAATAGATTGTTGTAAAATGAATTGGTATTTTTTGAAAAAGAAAAATTTTATGGACAAAGTATGCCTGTTTATGTCAAATTATATTTAAATTTCTGATAAAATAATCCAGGAGTTTTCTAAGAAAACAGTAAGCAGTTTCCAGAGAAAATAATCAGGAGGGTTGAAAGACCATAGTAACGAGTGATAAACTGATCAAAATTGTTGATAGCCAGTTGACTTACTGTGAATGTTGTCTGGGTTGTCGAGCGGTTTTGAGCCTCCCCAGATGACAGCAAAGGTGGCGGTAATGTTGGGAGCCCTCGAGGTGTAAGAAAACTCCATTGGGTCACAATAAATTGTGTCGCCTAGGAGTTGAGCATTGACACTGGTAACCCGACCTTCGATGTTGAATTGGCAGACAAAGCGAGTTTGGACAATGAATTGGCCGATGATATGTACTTTAACCCTAATGGCCTTCTTGATCCCTGATGCTACTAAGATTTCTGGGGAATTCCCCACAGTGGCGTTGATCGTTGGGCAAAACGAAGGACCCGAGCGGTAGCTCGGTCCAACCCTCTGAAAGAACAAAATTTGGTTTACGCTAAATCATAATTTTTGAGGGTTAAATTTTTTTAAAGAGTATTTATTTTCGTACAAATTTGTTTCAATGTTGTCAAATTTGTTTTGAAGATATCAGATTTGTTTCAGTTTTATCAAGTTTTTATATCTCCACCATAAACTTTCTTCATTGAAAAATTTAAACAAAATATATACTCAAATGTAGAATAATCAGTTTTTTGAATCATTTTTGAAGAACTTACATTAACTCCAGTGACAAGAATGTCATTCCTGCAATTTTCTGCGGTATCGTGGGTGCACCGGTGTCCATCCACGCACCAATCGCAGGGGAAGGATGACGAGACGCATTGAGTGCAGGAGCTGTACGTGTTACAGTCGAAGAAGGTGAAATTTGTGGCTACGAAGTCCGGACCAGAGCTCATTCTAACTGATAACTTGGCAGTAAAGTGGTCTGGAAGAAAAATAAAAATGGAAGCTTTTTTTTTCGAACAATTGGGGGAAATACTCACGTTGGCCTGGGGGTATGGCAGGAAGCAAATCAGTCCGAGGAGTTGTGCAGTTGACTCCGTAGTTTTTCTTGGTCGCGTTGGTCAGCAGGGTCCTGTCTAAAGCCGTGAACGCGCAGAGGAATTGGCCGGAGAGAGTTGGCAGATTTTCGATGACTAGGTCCAACTTGAAACACGAAATGGAACTATCTTAGATTTAGAACTTTAACGAAAGTTCGTTGCTTTTTGGGTTTATCTAAAGTTTTAAGGTTGTTCTTTTAGAAGTACCTAAGAAAGTTCTTTGGAAGTACTTAAGGAAGTTCTTTTGGAAGTACTTAAACAGGTTTTCTCTTTGGGAAGCAACGGTTTTTTACAGTATTTTTTTTTGGAAGTGTTGTTTTTTGGGATTATTGTTTTCTGGTAATAGTTTTTTTTTTTGAAAATATCATTTTTTTGAAGTATTTTAGCAGTTTTTATGGAAGTTTTTTTGTAAGTATTTCTAGAAAGTTGTATACTTTAGTTTTTTAGTAGTTTTTGTAACATACCGTCCGTGCCGTAGTCCTTTGAAGTTGGTTGGGCGTAACAGTAGTAATAGTGGTGCACCTTCCGCTTTTGTAGCTAATCCAATAAAGAGGATCTTCAGCAGCGTCTTGGCAATCTGAGCGCAGGCTGCACCTGAAAGGCAAAAGGGCGTAAATTTCAGTCACGTCCGAATTTATCGGCGCCAAAGGCATAAATTAAAAATACTAATAAAAAATATCGGAGATATTTCATTTGAGACTTGCGAAGGAGGTCTTTCTGAGAAGAGCGCCGTTTCCAAGTTATTAACTGCATATTTTGTACCAACTAATATATTATTGAAATGCGTTGACTGCCGACTTAACTGTGCGCCTCGATTAAATTCTGGGCGCTTTTAATTATCTCAATTCTATTATCGCACGCGTTTATTAACTGCTAAATATATATTATAAATTTTCTGGGGCGTCCCACGCACGCATCTCAACTATAAACTTCGTTTAACGAACGCCGAAGCCGTGGGCTTTAGTTCTTAATTACATGTATGTATGCAAATTTCCTTTGTCGCGCAATAGGCGGAGGAGCCCTATCATTGGCTCTTCCGATGTATACTAACATTCCTCCTCCACTGCCTCCTTGCCCGTTATTGCCATACCCCTTTAACCTATGCGCCTTGTAACGATTTTGACGATCGGCGTTTGTGGTGCCATCTAGGGGAATGTGTTAACGAGAACTCGGGGATGAGCCGCTTTTGCATCTATTCCTGAGATCATGTCGTAGTTATTTGCGATATTTAAAAAATGTATACAATTGCATTTAACAGACCTTTAGTTTTTAGTACTGACAATAGTTATATACAGTGACTTTTAGAGTTAATAATAATAATTGTTGTTATTGTGCGAAATAAAATATCCCGACTTAATTAAATATTTTAGAAAAAAATTATTAAGATTTTTCTGCAGAATTTGGTAAATATGGTAACTACGGATCTATTTTTTAGATTTTAAACTGTCATGCATCAATCCGCGGGTTCAACTTTCTCGAGTATGTTTCCTCCAAATACAACTGGGCCGAGTTCGCAGGCAGCGGTATCAACGAACCACTGGACGAATGCAACAGAGCGCGTGCGCATTTGTATGCCTGCGCATTTGCGTGATGAGTTTGCTATGTTGACTAGCACTAATTTTGAGGGTGCTATTGTATACTAGTTTCATAATTTATCCATATTAGAGAACATCGAATCGATATATAAAGGTAATTAAGAAATTTGAACATGGGATTGAAAGCAAATATAAATGAAAAATATAAAAGTGATAGGTATGTGGAATGTAAAAAAAGTGAGACAAAAATTAGTCTATAAACTGTGATTTTTATGTTGTAAAACGTAAAACGAATACAATTCTGGGTTTGATAGGTTGTACAGATTTGAAATTAATTAAAAGAATAGAGAAATTAATGAATACAAATCTGAACAATATTTGCTCTTAGTCGGATATTATTCGAAATCATTGGAAATTATGAACTTAAGAAAAAATACAATCTGATGAGATTGCTCGATGGAGCATAATTAATAGTATACAAGAATTTTTCTCAAGGCAGAGAATACCTGAAATATTAGTTACAGATAATGGAACTCACTTTCCCTTAAGAGAGTTTAAAAGTTTTGTTGAAGATTAAGAGTTCAATTAGGTTACTTCGTCTCCAAATAATTCACAATCGAATAGACAATTAAAAATACACTCAAAAAGACTAGTGAAGATGGTCATGATTTATATAAAGCATTATTAATGTATATAAATACATCACTTCACAGCGGTTATACTCTATTAGAGTTACTTGACAGCAGAAGTCTTAAGGATACTAGTCAACAAGATGAGAGTTTGATAATATAAAAATAATAAATGATAAATAATAAATTTAAACAATTACAATATATTTATAGATCAACAGAAAATGCAAGGTTTTTGTTATATCAAAAAGGAAACAAGGAGTTTGAGAGATTTTAAGGAAGAAGAAAATGTCTATATACAATTGGACAAGTATTCGAAGAAATGCAAGGCACAACATCGAACCTGTAAACTTGTTATATAAATAATATTTAAGCGCATATTATTATTATATAATTATTAAATAAAATAGAAACCTAGTATGAAAGAGTGTATTAACTATAATGAAAGTTATAGAGTTCAATTAAAAAAAAATCTGCCGCAGCAAAGTATCGTCAGCGATTTTAGTCGCTCATCAATTTAAATTTAAGTTGAGTGGGCAAGTAAAGGCTTAGAATGTTTACTACGGTCATCGATCGGAATTTAAATTCGCTGCTGCTTACTTACACCCTCGGGTTGCCCCATTTGCATTCGAAATTATTTTCGCCTTCACTCCAAAGCGCCTCATTGTTACCTAGTAATTAGACCATTTCGGACAGCGTCCGGATTTCTGAGCAAACTGGAGCAAGTAGAAGACTGGGAAATTACACGTTCGAACGTAAGCGCCCAGCACAGCTCGCTGCCGAGCTGAGCGGGTACATATGTCCTTAAGTAGTGTACATAGTGTTCAGAAGTTCTAAATACTAAATCTAGTTCCTAATCGCCCAAAGGGATGTTTTGGAAGGACAACAATAACATGAGTTTCGGGGAGAGTTTCCCTGTGTTGCTCTGCTGAATTCTGCCAGCTGAATGTTGCCACTGTTCTGCGCTGGTTGGTTTGCACGAACGCGTAGAACTAGCTGCTGAGTGTATGGTTAGATAAGAAATAAAATGTATGGAATTTGGCAATCAGCAATTCGTTTGATATACATCGTCTATTAGACTTCTTTACATTGCTCATTTGTTGGCTATTCCACAAAGGTTGCTTGATTGTACATGCCGTAAAGACCTTATTTTGGTTGCGCATTGGTATGTGCCACGAGTGCTTAATAGGTTAATCTTATAAACGACATTTTTGACACAATGTTCGATGTACTCATATTGTTATTGCTTCGTATGTTCCACACCTATATTTTACATGAAAAGAACAAGATTTCTTTGTATTTTTTTCAAATTTTGAGAAGTTTAAAAATGTGACAGCGGTTACGTCGATTTTCTTTGTTTTGGAGAACTTAAATTATGATTGGTATAAGAAACTGTTTATTGTTTTTAATAATACCATTCACAGGGGTAAATATTACTTATAACAAGTTCAAATTGGTTTCGCTCAGACTGTGAAAGCGTAGTTTTGGGCAACGTCCTCCATAAACTTGTTTGAGGGCCCCCACTTTCACAGTTTGAGTGAAACCAATTTGACTACAATTATTTTGTATTTTCAAAACTGATTTACATAAACTATTCTTAAAAAAGCTTTATATTATTCTTGAAAATAACTATTTACCTACGTGGCAATTTTACCAAAATAACGTTTAGTTAAGAGGCAGCTAGTCATACCTTAAATCGTATTTTAGATAATTTTTCGCGTAGGAATAAGATATCGCCATGAAACAAACAGCATAATATTCCATTTTTTTATTCTCCT
>JAWQRP010001026.1:0-21735 GCA_033557875.1 Quadriops clusia | reverse complement strand
ATGGACTAATTGTAAATATATTACAAAAATACTTTGAAAAGTCGGCATTAAATATTTACGTGTGTGCCGCCTACATTTTATTGTGGCAAACTTTCGTTGCTGGAAATAAAATTCGTTGCCAAGATCACACAGGTAGGGTTACCCTGGTTGCGTTGCCGTACCTAACCTAAAATTTATCTAATCTGACGATTACTGTCATAAAACATAAAAATAAGAGCATACATTTGAATACTAATAATAATTAATATTAATCATTATGTATGCATTAGTAAAAAAAGTAGACAGCTCACGTAAATGTGAGTTTTTTAATCCAAAACCCAACTTTTAAGCTAAAATCATTGAAACAGACTATGATAAAAATGGAGATATGCCGGACTTGCTTATCTCGAGCTTCAGAAATGTGTAACTTGCACAGCGATCAAGAAATCCCTCTTAGGATAAAATTGTTAACATCGGTGGACGTGGGTGACTTTGAAGATTTGTCAACTTCAATTTGCACAGCCTGCTTGACGGACTTAAACAACTGTTGGACGTTTAGAGAAAAGGTTCGGTTGTCCGATGCAGAATTAAAATCTTGGATAAGTAAAAATTACAAAGTGAATATAAAAGTAGAGAAAGAAACTGATGAGAACGAAATAAATGGGATTGAAACTATAGTCGAAGAAATTAAAAGAAAAGAAGCTATAAATGAAGATATTAAAGGGAATGAAGTTACAAAGGAAGACAGAAATGAAGAAGAACTCGAGAAAAAATATAGAAATTCTTCAACAATCGTGATAAATGCGGAAAAAAATTTAGTCAGAAACAAAACAGAGTTTGAAATCTCAGAAGGCGAAAAAATTATAATGAATGAAGACTTAGGAATAAAAAGCAAAATGAGGGTGAAAAGAAAAATGAATGTGAAAAGATTAAGTGTAAAACAAAAGAGAGGAAATGTAAAAAAAAGAAAACTTAACGTAAAAAAAAATTATCTAAGTGCAAAAGAAACAAATCAAAATGAAATAGAAAAAAATGGAGAAATAAAATTAAATTCAAACGAAAAAACCCTAAAAATAAATGAACTTATGGAAGCATGCCCGGTTTGCCATCGAGGGTTTAAAAATAAAGGAGTGGCGTATGAAAAACATTTAAAAAGACACATTCGTGAAGATAATTTGTGTGATATTTGCCATAAAGGTTTCGAGTACAAAGAATTATTTGAAAAGCACAAGAAGATGCACAAGAGACTGGAAGAAATAGCGATGAGGCAAGTCGAGAGAGTGGAGAGGAAGCTCGAAGAGGAGAAGATAAAATTGGAGGAGAAAACGAAACGAGAGAAAGTGAGGCAGGAAAAGATGTTAAAGCAGGGGAAAATGAAGCTAAAAGATGAAGCGAAGTTGGAGGGGAGAACGAAACTGACAGAGAAAATTACTGGTGCTGACGTTGAAACTGTGGATCAAATTGTTCAAGAAGCAGTTGAAGGAATTAAGTTCGACACGATTGGAACAAATCAATCAATAGAAAATCCGAGGTCCAATGTAATTCAAACTCAAAATTTTGATTGGTTGAATGCGGAATACTATAATTTTCAGCAGTCAAATTATTTACAGCCCACACATGTTACAAATCAAAATAGTTTGATGGAATTGGAGGAATCAACTTTACGATTACAGACGTTAGAAACTAAGACAAATAATAAGAAAAAAATTAACGTAAATAAAAGACCAAAAATAAAAAATGGGAAAACAACAGATGCAAGACGAGAGAGGGCAATACTGGGACCTGCTTGCAGCTCGAACAATTGCAAACAAACAGATAAAAGGAAGTGCGAAGTTTTTACTGATGAAAGCCGAAGGAAAATATTTGACGACTTTTGGGCTATGGATAAGATTCAAAGGAAAGTTTACGGAATGATGTTGGTTGATTATGGGGATATCGAACGACACACTGTTCACCCGGATTTGTCACGGAGATCCAGGACTGTATCTTACTATTTGAGGCTAAACGGAAAGAGGTTGTGCGTTTGCCAAAAAATGTTTCTTAACACACTTGGACTGAGACCTGGCCAAATTGCTAGATGGTTTAAGTGGAAATTGCCATATAACAAGAAAAATGATGTACAATGAATCAGAAATTATTACACGTAGATATATATATATTTAAGTTAATTCCAAAATGTGCAATAAAAGTATGTAAAACATTATATCTCTGTTTGTTTATATTTATTTTTCAAGTTATTTATTCACATAAATGCAATATGTCTCATGGCAAAGCGACCTGCCCCATATATCCAAAACAACTAAAATCACTGACTAAAAAAGCAAATTGACGTTGAAGACCATTTACTTTCCGTGGAACACCCTGTACGTTAAATATAAATAAATCTACGTTATAAAATATAAATAATCTAGGTTATGTGTACTTGTCAAGAAACGTCAGTTTGACACGTTTGACTGACTTTTAGGTTATGTAGTGTCACTGGTTTAGTGCATTGTTTCCTTTAATTTTTTTAAAAAAGTATTGAAAGTGTGACTACAAAATGAGTTATTGCAGGACCTGCTTGTCACGCAATTGCGTATTGTTCAATTTGTATGACAATTTCGACATTGTTGAGAGAATAAAGGTGTTATCATCCATTGATGTAAGTCTATATTGTAGTTTTAATTTTATTCTTAATGTTAATATCTTTTTATTGTTATATCAACTTTATATTTACTGATTAATTCTATATTTTTTATGTGAAATTTCTTCTTGTTGGCCCAGGTAATGGAAGATATTACCCGTTCCGCAGGTGTATGTGAAAATTGTTCTGAAGCCATCTACAATTTTATTGAATTCCGTAACAAAATTATCGAAAATAATATGCAATTTCAACTAGAACAACTAACATACAAAGTAGAAGAAAATCCATATATGCTTATTGTAAGGGAAGAACTAATTGTGACAACGGAATTTGAAACGTTACCAAATAATAAACCTGAAAGACAAAGTGATACAAATGAAAAAAGTAAAACACATGAACAATTTGAAACTAATGATCAAAGTGAAAGGAATAATCAAAATGAAACAAATAATCAAAATGAAACAAATAAACAAAGTGAAACAAATATCCATAATGAAAAAAATATTCAAAGTGAAACAAATAAATATTTTGAAATGAACAACCCAAATAAAACAGTCACCCAAGATAAACAGACCAATCACCAACAAACCAAAACACCAGTTTTGTCAACACACAAATGCGAACATTGCAATTATACAGGAAAAACTCGATGCGCTATCCAATGCCACATTCGAAAAAAACACAGAGAATTCGTTAAACAAGTCCCGAAGGATAGAAAATCGCAATACATTGACGAGGCTGGGCAAACCGTGTACAAATGTAATGAGTGTGTATTTGAGACTTATATCGCTCACTCGCTAAGCCAGCACCTTTACAAACAACATCCTTTGGGAAATTTGGAAAATAAACGACATCCTCACATGAAAATTACCGAAAATAAAGGTCCGACTCGAGCAGAAGATGGTTTATTCCATTGTTTGTATTGTGATTATACAGCGAAAAACGCCGGGACTTTGAGAAACCACAAGGGAAAGGTACACCCGGAACATTTGCGTTACAAAAAGGCCGTATTGAAGCCGAAAAAGTTGATGTATAAATACACGGCTCCGGTTTATCCCTGTACTTACTGTGCTAAAATGATAAATAAATATACAATGAAAAAGCACATTTTGACACAACACGACTCGAACAATAAGCCGGTAGAATGTGAAGTTTGCGGTAAGATAAGCAAGAATAAGGAGAGCTTGAGATTTCACATGGACTTTCACATTCGAGAGGATTCTGTTTGCGAAACTTGCGGGAAGACCTTCAGCTTCAAAGGGGAGTATCGCATTCATTTGAGGTCGCACAAGGAGAAGAAGAATTATAAGTGTGAGATTTGTGACAAAGCCTTCAGCCACATGTCGACTTTTAAAACACATGTGAACAGCCATTCGGGGGCTCGGCCATTCAAATGCCAATTTTGCGATAAATGTTTGTCTTCGGTGGAAGTTTTGAGGAAGCACATTCGCCAACATACTAATGAACAACCTTACATTTGTCCCTTCTGTCCTAAGGCGTTCATTTTACGACTGTATTTAAGGAAACATGTCAAACGAGAACATGACAAACAATTGCCTGAAGATTACAAGCCGCTCAAATCGGAAACAAAGCTTGATAAAGATGGGAGACTACTGGTGGCACCTCCTAATGTAGAGCTATTAATTAAAAATGTTAATTAAGATTATAAGTGCATTAAGCTTACTTTATTATGTATATTGATATGGTGAATTATAGAAGTTATTGTTATACTATAGTTTAGGTCTTTAAATAGCGATGTCTCCGGGCTCACATTTCCCTGGGTTATGCTGTGGCATCCCCATGAAGAAATTTATCGCTCGATCTCGAACGCATTGAGGGCTGTACGCGAAAATTTTGTGGTAGATAAAGTACCGGAAAGGTTCATTGATGTATTCAAATTTCGGATGGTTATCCAGTATGATATCCTCGAAAGTTTTATAAAGTTTCTTGTCCTCGATTTTTTGGACCCCTTCGGGGAGTGTGAGGCAATTCAAGTAAGCATTGTATCGACTAAAGTAATCCGAGTAGAACAACTTTTGTTCAGGTGTGAAATTCTTTTGCATCTCATACCCTTGCTCGACATGGTTAGCCATGATTTGGCTTTGCGTCGTGAAGGATCCGGGGATGAAGTTAATAATTTTAACCCCGTATTTTCCTAATTCCATTCGTAATGCATCGCTCCAGGCCCGAATCGCAGCTTTTGTGCCCCCATAAACCGACAATCCTGGTAAAGACGTTTTGGCGCAATGACTAGTCACGTTCACTAATCTCGCTTCGTATTTCCGCAACAATGGACAGAATGCTTTCGCTACCAAGCAGGTTCCTATGAAATTCGTCGTAATCTGATTCTGGATTAATTCCTCGGTTTGCCATTCGAATTCTGCAAATGTCATTATTCCTGCGTTGTTCACAACGGCCCATAACACTAAAAATAACAATTATGATGATGATAAGACAAAAGAATATGGAAGATGACAGTTGATATCTACCGTTATTGTCCGGGTCTTCTTCGATAATGTTCAGTATGGCATCAATTGCTTTAGTGATCGTCTCCATCTGCTTTATATCCACCTCCACCTTCATAATTTTTTCTCCATATTTTTCTTCAAGATCTTTGGCACCAGCAGAATCTAAACTGAGACACCCGGCAACGACTCGGAAGCCCATATCGCAGGCATGCTGGGCGAGGGAATACCCCAATCCGGAGTCGCATCCCGTGATGAAAATGATTTTGTTGGCTGATGGCTGCGAGTGGTCAGGGCATTGGAACGACCAAATTAGAGCGATGAACGCGACGGAAACGACGCAAATTGTTAAGAAGTTTATGTCTGATTGGATTCCATTCCAAATGAGGACCCCCAATCCTGCGATTCCTGCCCCGATAGCTACAATAATTTCGTTGCAAAACTCGAAAGACTCCAATGACAATTTTGATAGCTTTGAACCCATATCTGTCAGCCAGTTGCTACTGCCAAATTCGTTCATTTTTTATTAGATGCAGGTGGAAAAACTCAGAAAGAAGCACTATACTTAAGGGAGTTTAATCAAAAATTAAACCAACGATACGATAGACACTAACATCAATACTAAATTTCAATTCCAAAGCAGTGTCTGTAATGTTTTATACATGTGCATAATAACCTTCTAAAAGAATGCATAATTTCGAGTATTTTATTATAATTCTTCCTCTGATGTTTTACCCTAAACCTGCAATTTGTGCCACTCGCAAGAAAGTAACTCCCAGTCTGGTGGATTTGGAAGGGTTAGTTTGCTATCAGTGCGAGTCTTCGAGTAAAGAAACTCCTCCAAAATGCGACTCGAATTATTTTAAGTATAATTCTGTTTCTGATTTGATCGACATGACTTTCCAATGCCCCCATAATAGACAAGATTATTGCTTAAAGAAGATTTCGTTTTACCCAGACCACACTTACACCCGAAGAGGGTGCAGCAACACCACAGACGATGTTGGGGCTCAAGTTCACGAAGGTTGCATGAGGCTCACTAAAGACCAAATACTCTCCATAATTTGCATTTGCAAGCAACATAAATGCAATACCTCCTCTAGAATTGGCGAAAAATTCAATACTATTTTGATTTATTATTTTTTTATTTACTTCTCTTCTGCATTAATTCTAAGCACTTGAAGTATATACATTTAAATTAAAAAATCGCGCCAAGTCACCTGGCGGTAAATCGTGAAAGTTTCCCGTTTTGACATTAGGTAACTGTCATATTACCAAAAATGCATGGTTTTAGGTTATGTCACTTACTTAATTGTTGACAAGTAGTTTGATTTTTGAATAAATGCAGTTAAGTTGATTTTGTGTAAAATTGCGTGAATTACAATGTCAAAGGCGACAAAAGCACGGTTAATAAAGAAGGTTGTAGAAAAAGTTCAACATGGGAAAATTAAAACGAATATTCCTGCGGGCATGGCAGCCGCAGGACCTCCTTTGGGACCGATGCTTGGACAGGTTATTTCCCAAACTTTTCTTATAAAAACTCTTTGATAATAATAATAAATTACATTAATATTTAAAGATACATTATAATATAATAATTTCAATGTAAATATTTAGAGAGGCATCAACATAGCAGCCTTCTGCAAAGATTTCAACGAACGCACGAAAGACTACAAAGAAGGCGTTCCTCTCCCATGCAGGATAAACGTAAGCGCGGACCGTAGCTACGAATTAACGATTAACAAACCACCTGTTATTTATTTCTTGAAACAAGCGGCAGGAATACAAAAGGGTGCCATGTATGGAGGCGAACATGCAGGAACTGTTACCTTAAAACACATTTACGAAATTGCCCAAATTAAACACTCTGACCCTTACTTAGAAATTCTTTCTATGGAAGACATGTGCAAGATGATCGTAGGGGTGGCTCGATCTGTTGGAATCAAAATAGTAAAAAATTTGGATTCTAAGGAATATGAAGAATTTCTAACGGAGAGGAAATCTATAGTCGAACAGCAGCGGAAGCAGATACAGGAGAAGAAAGAAGCTAAAATGCTGAGAACAGGATAAATATAACAAGTAGGTTTTCATTTATGTGAAACTGAGAGGTGGGATTATTATGCACGATTTAATTTTTTTCTATATTTAAACTTGGTATTATTTTTATAAATTAGAATAAATTAAATCCAGAGAGTTCGAATCTTGCTTTGTATTTAAATTTGGCGCCTTAATTCGACATCTCCTCTAGTTGGCCTTGAGCCCACCGATGTTTAACTTTTTGACAATTCTGCACCGCATAACCTCAAATTTACGATATCATTATAAACCCTTGAGTTTCAATGTCTTTGGGTAGAAAGGCTTTAATTTATGTGCAAGAGAATATAGTTCTCATCACCGGCGCCGCTATAATCATTGGCGTCCATTGGGGATGGTCTAGATTACAAAATGTTCCCGCTTTGGTCCCCGAAAACCAAAAGAAGGAACTTCCGATCTTAACTGTAAATATTATCATAATCAAGTGATATTACATAAATACTTTTAACCCTTTGAATACCAGTTTACACGACATAAAGTCAAAGTTCGTTGTACATTCTAACGGAATTCAAAGGCTTAATATTGGATTGCTTAATTAAAGATCCCTTTTAATTTTAGGAATAGTTGATTTGTTCTCTCAGAAGATTTACTCTGGTTTTGTTTATATTACAGGGCGTTAAATATTTAGAAAAGAGAGTTTCTGAGGAAGTGAGCCACTTAACGCACCAGCCTAAACTTGCAACAGAAGTTAAAAAATAATAATGTACAAAAGAAAGTTGGTTTGTAAATATTTTGTAGCAGTTTGTAGTTAAATAATAAATATAATAAAAATGATTGTTTTTTTTCTTTTATATCATAAAGTATCCATAAATTCTTTTCATAAAGAAAAAATATAGTAAACAATTAAGGCATATGCTTTTCAATTTCTGTAACAATATCCTCTGTATAATCGATGCTTTGCTCTTCGCTTGTCTTGGACCCATCCGATTCTTTGGTCTCCCGTCTGGTCAATTCCGTTTTGATAAAATCCGCGAATGGACTCGTGTGAAAGTTGGGCAATTCGAAGATCTCTCGGAATATTCCTAACATTTCCAAGGGGTTCAATTCCCCGAACTTTGTGAATACATTCAAGTCCTTAAAGTAACTTTCGTGTTGTTTTTCAGGAATGATCAAATTTGCTCCACAGTTGGGTATCCACTTTTCTAAAGTCGGAATGACCTTAGGGGTACCCCCGAAAAATTTTTGAACAAAAAAGTACAGAGGTAACAACTCTTTCGTCTTTACAGGTAATTGTTTCTTGAAGTTAATTAAAACAAGGTATAGTTTATCTTGGTCGATCCTCCGTTGAGCGTGTGCAAATTTCGTCAGTTTAGAGCTGGCTTCCCAAGGGAGGAATGCTTGCCTTGGAAGCTTTTCCAGAAGCTTGTGCTCGCAAAATAAGTGAAATAATACACTTCTGCGTTGGTAAACGTGAAAATTTTTCACATTCGGGTCAGCTGAGAGGACCTGTACATTTAATACAGAATAAAAAAAAAACAATAATTATGTTTTACTTTATAATTACCAGATAATGCTCGGGACGCATGATAGCAAACATTTGGATACGGCCGGAGAAGACTATTTCTGATTGTAATGCCAAGGACTTTAGCAAAAACATTATGAAGTCCGGGGTACACATCGTCCCGACAACAGTCATGACCGGGTCGAGACTCCATTCCCTCGTTGGTAAATTCTTAAGTAATTGCTCGACCCGATTCCCGAAATCCTGTTTATCCATAACAGCAAATCTCGCCAATTGAAACAAATCCTTGTTGAACAATTCTATCCGGCCGGGATACTGTTTAATGAAATTCTTCAATCTTTCTCTAAGTTCCGGGCTATATTCGTACATTCTCACACTCGGTACTCCATTATCCAGCAATTCCTTTGTGATAAAACCTAATCCAGCATTTGTTTCTGCTACAATTTGATCGCTAGCTTGAGCCTTAATGGTAGAACAAACATGACTCGATATCACCCTGGCTACGTTCCTTTGAACTAAGTATAGCGACTCCGGACGATGTCCCATTTTTAGGTTCATAAGACTGGGAGGGATGGTTTTGTCGATATCCCGTAAATGCAAATTTTTTTTTAAAAATCTCTCTAGTTTATACACATGACTCCGAACGTCTACAATATTGTCTTCATCTTTAGCATTCGGTTTCTTTGGCACATTATCAGTTTTCGTTAGTTCTGTTTCGTTTGGAACTTTATCGTTATTAACAACGTTTTGATTTTCTTTCCCAGTTTCTAATAATATAACTTTCTTCTTCCTCGTGGTTTTGCTTGTGTAAAACTTTAAGAACATAAAGTTCTTATTTCGCGCTATTCGTGGTGTACTGAACATTTTTAATTAATTATATTAATAGGCGTACTTCATTCATTATGCCTAAATTACTTATAAAAACTTCTCAACTCTTGAACTTAAATACAAATGCATATTAAAACAAATACATAACCTATAAATCTGACAGATACCTAACCTATAAGTGTCAAATCTTGCTTTAAACCACTACAACCACAGATTACTTGATGTTCTAAGTAGTCGACTAGGCAAGAAAAAAAACCCAAGATATTTTATAAATAAAATTTATTTTGCATAATTTTAACATTATTGGAATGGTTAATGGGTACACATGTCTTGTTGCTCGTTTTCGCAAAAACTCGTCTCTAAAATATACAATTATTCCCTCAATGCTCGAGAGAAAACTAGAGAAAAAGTATAAGAGTGAAACATCCTTTTTCAGCACAAAGACAATATCGCCTACATACATATAATTGTCCAGAAATCGAAAAGAGAATGCTTTTCCCCACGAAAATTACGCAAAAATATTTTCAGGACGTTTCTGTCTATTGCACGAATGGCACTATGACACTTAAATAACTTAAATATTCGAATAACGTAATAATATATTAAATATTTGCCTACAGTTTAGAAGATATGTCGAATCTAACACGAATTCATACATAAATTGTGAGTAAAAGTTATCGTTTCTAATGCTGTTTAAAAAAAGCATTCTCTTGCAAGTATTTGCGGCATAATTGTGTTCAATAATAGCCATAACATCAGACTAATTAACATAATCGTATAATAAATCTAGATATTGTAACGCAGATACTTACATTTATTCTTTACAAGAAAGTATTTCATTATTCAACTTTACATTTTACTCTTCATTATTTATATTATTGAATATAGTACAATCATGGATTCATACACACCATTTATTTTACATAAATTACTTACTCCTTTTTTATGTTTCAGTTTATATTAATTTACTACTTATGTACCCAACGTAGGTTTATTTGTTTTGCTTTCGTCGGTGGCTGGGTATCAGACACAAACTTATATTTCTTTTTTACTTACATTTTAATGAATTATCGATGGTAATGAAAATGGAATGAGGTTTACAAAGTGATATTCGGTTATGTAACTGCATAATCACGAAACTATAGAATGTTGTTGGTATTTTTAGGTTTTCTAACTAGGTATAGGAAACTAAGTATAAGAAAGTAGGGATATAAAACGATGACATGAAATAACGAAGGGGGTGACATAATGATGAGTTGAACTTTCAAGGAATAAAATTAAAATAGAATAAAGTTACAATGGTATGAAATTAGAATAGGATGAATTAAAATAGGATAAACTAAAATAAGATGAAGGTACAGTGAGATAGAGTTATAAAGGGATTATGCAATAATAGGATGAATATACAAATGAGATAAAGTAACTATGAGGCAGCATAGTCGTAGTAATGACGACTTCGTAACTAGAATATCAACAGTTGGTAGGCCTTATTCGAGGGAGTTAAGCATCAGCAGTTGCTTGAGGACTTTGGTTTGTGAGGTCTCCCGAATTTCCCCTGCCAGGAACATCTCATCGACTACAGTATACACTTTGTAAAAGTTAAAGACGAGGTCGAGTTCGCACACATTGTGGAAATATTCGTTGAGGACTTCCACGAAGTTGTGTATCGCCTCCAGGTAGCAAAGGTTGTTGTCGTTAACGTCCACGCAGATGCAGAAGTAAAGCCCTGCATACCGGCGGTAGACGATTTTGAAGTTACGGAACTAAAATATAAAGGAGTTTTTCACACTCTAATCCAAATCATCGAAGAGCTACAGATTATATGGATTTGTAAATTGTAATTAGATAGGGGGCGTATTTTCTATGAGTGCAAACAAGTAAATTGATAACAAGCAAGCATAGTCATACAATTGATAGCAAGCACACCTAAACATTAGAAAAGAGAGACAATTAAATATTAGAAAACAAGTAAATCTAAACTGTATTGTATTAAGCAAAAGAGAACAGTAGGAAAGAACAGAGAATAAAAGTAAAAGCGAGACAAAATTAAACAACAGGAAACAAAATTAAATGTTAGGAACCAAAATTGAACACCAGGAGTTAGAAAGCAATAGAATTTTACAAAATATGTGTATTTTTAATTGTTACAATTAGTAACTTTTTGCAAACCTTTAACTACAATTTATTGATAAGTAAATAGTCTAATGGACTATGTATTTATACAAGATAAATTACAATACAGTATCCAGACAACATGTCTAAGTACAATTAATTCTTGCATTATCGTGATTTTAGTTTGGTGCTAAGATTTTATACTTTTTTTTCTACTTTGCAAAAGGGACTAAGTGTAAACAAACAAACGGATGTAGCAGTTTAAGTATTGAAAACGACTTACCTCAACAAAATTCGTATGTTTTGCATCTCGAACAGTCACGACTGCATGAACCTCTTCAATAAGTTTTTGTTTTTCATCGTCGTCGAAATTCATGTACCATTTGGCTAATCTTGTCTTTCCAGCACGATTTTGAATCAATATAAACCGAATCTGCAAGCAAAAAAGTAACAATTATGGCACACAATTGTTGAATCAATTGAAACTATAGGGTCTAAAAACTGGTTACAAATACCCGACTTATGAACGTTGTTTCTTACCAATCATTTTCTAAAACCATTACTAATATGCAATTTTTTATAGAAATAGTATTATGTATTCGATTTCTGATATTACTTCACACTGAATTTGGGAATTATAAGGTCTATTTTAGGCAATGATTTATCAATTATACAGGAATAGCCCTATGCTATACACAAAATAATAGATTTAAAAATAATGTCGCTTATAGACAGATAATATTGAATTTTTGATGTTTACTAGTCAAATTAACGAATAAAATAGTTGAATAGAAACTATTTAACTCGTTCTTGATAATTACTATTCAGTTTAAATTGCATTTCTTTCAAAATTATTTAGGATAAATGTGTAAAGTAAAATTTCATTTCGACTTTTAAAAGATGATGTTACAGGATTTTATGGATATCCAGAAATATTTTAATTGAGTATATTATCAAACCGTAAAGTATTAATGCTAACCAATATTATCCTAAGATTGGTAGTCATGCAAAATGTACTATAGCCAAATTACAGAGTGAATAAGTATATAATGATGAAATACAAGATGATAAACTACAGAACGATAAACTACATGATAATAAGCTGCATAACGATAAACTAAATTAAAATAAAATACAAGTTGATAAATTACATGGTGATAAATTGCATAGTGATAAATTACTTGATGTTAAAGTATATAACAATAAACTACATAACGTTAAACTGCATAACGATAAAGCTTTTACAACAAAAGCAATAAAATGCAGATTTTATACTTGAATTAGTGAAAAAAATATTTGCGGTAAAAGGTGTACGAATTATTAATCGGATAAAAAAAACTAAACAAGAGAAAATTCGGAATTCTTACCATTTTTAATCTATTTTTACTAACAAAACTTCACTATTTGACACCTCGACGGATCAGTTACTGGTGACAACAGGGCTGCCACCTGCGCACTAAGGACTTTGATATTGTAAGTTGGCAAAACGGTCATCAACAAATGTAGTTTTTCGATTTAAGAGCGCGTTCGCAGTGAATAAAAATTAAGGCCTAAACGGTAATATTAAATACGAACTAGGGTAGTCTTAAGCTTAATAATGTAATTTTTTAATTTAGTTTGTAAAAATATTTCATTTTTTACTCTTGAAGAAGTCGTGATGTTTCATTAGAACATATATAAAATAGTAGCACATATAATATGATATATGGTAATGATTACACCTTCTATAATACAATAAAACACCTGTGCTTTTAAATACAGATTATTGAAAAATTTCGTTTATATGCAAGCGCCAATATTGAATATGATTTTACATCAATTCTTCATCATTATCAGAAAGGAAATATTATGCATGTTTGAAAAAACAGGTTGTTATTAATATTCAGCAAATAAATGTAAAGCGTAGAAGTAATTACGAGTTAATTTATGCGTATCTCTCAGTCCGCTCAGCAATGAATGTGGGTGTGAGCATTTATAAGCGGAAGATAATGAAAATCTACACAATGAGGCGCAATATTAGAGGCCTTTGACCTTTGATGCACTTGCTAGTATTGTTTACGAACGTAGCCACCCGTCAAATAATAACATAACCTGAAAGATGCAATAATAACTTTGTGGGAGAAAAGTTCCAGAAGTAGCTTGCGGAGATGGCAAGCAGAAATCCCATGACTTTGATGACTATCCCAAACGAAGACTCCTTCGATTTCCTCTTCAAAATAGTCCTTATTGGTGAATGTGGAACTGGGAAAACCTGTGTGGTGCAAAGGTTCAAAAATGGGACATTCATCGAGAGACATGGGAATACTATTGGGGTGGATTTCTCTATGAAGACAGTCATCGTAGAAGGCAAGAAAGTAAAGGTAAGACCTTACAAACAGTTTAAATAAATAAATTTTATTAAGGTATAAAAGTTATATTCCATAAAGCAAGTGTTAAATAAATGTAATTTATTTAATTGATGTAATGTAATTTGTGCTAAAAGTTTGGACATTTGAATATGCAATGTAGGCACATTTATAATCTCTTTTATAAATATTGCATTGAGGCGTAAATGTTGATCAGACAGGGCCTTATAACTAATTTTGGCAACCATCGCTAATTAGTGCAGAGTTCAAGGTGACTATCTCCCAAGCTTAGACATTAACCAGTTTGATCTCATTATGTGTACTTTTTACACTTGAAATCTGTGTTTAATGATCCAATTTGATCGTGTTCTGCTCTTAGATCACTTCTTGCTAATGAAATTTTGATTGCAAGTTCATAATTTCCCAAGAAATATTTTTTTACAATCTCTCAGAATGTTCAATTCCAAAATATTTACGAGACTTGTTAGGGTACTTATATTCAATCCTGTCAATATTAATCAAAATCTTTATATAAACAAACACGTTTTATAATAATATCTATGCATCTGAATACATAGAAATATTGATCATAGTAATTCTCAGATTCATTAGTTTTATTATAAGCTGCAAATATAAACCTTGGTTTATAAACCAAGGACAAACAAGTTCACCCACTGATATGAATACAGGAACTAAAAATTAAAATTTGTGAAACATATTTGTTTATATTTTAATTGTAACTGAATTTTATACCTCCTTAATTTCTTTTTATGAAAAAGGTAAAGAATTGTATGACTACTCCACATTGAATTTGACCTAGTTCAATTTATTCTGACACATCTGTGGCTTCACCAGAAAATTACGTAATTTAAAAGGTTAAAACTTATTCACACTTGTATTAATATGAATACATACTCCATTACTACTATTATTATTATACGTAATTTAAAAAGTTGTATTTGTAATAATCTTTTATAATTTTACTTTTATTATCATTGTTTTACTAGTTATTATTTTTTTAATCAATTAAAGCCAAGTGTTTAATTCTGTACAAATACTTGGTAATTATGTAGTTAGTTATTACATAATATAAGTTGTGCAAATATTCGATATTATGATAAAGTCTATTATAACTGCTCTACTCCTACTATAATCTTTGAAACATTTCAGTTGCAAATATGGGATACAGCAGGACAAGAACGATTCCGAACAATAACACAAAGTTACTATAGATCTGCAAATGGTGTTATAATAGTATACGACATTACAAAGAGATCTTCATTCCTATCAATTGCTCGATGGGTAGAAGAAGTCAGACGATACTCAGGCAGCGGGGTTTTGGTGGCCCTCGTTGGCAACAAAGCCGACTTGGAAAATCTTCGCGAAGTCGAGTTTGAGGAAGCGGAAGCTATGTGTCAGTACATGCCTGAAGTTTTGTTTGTCTTAGAAGCTAGTGCTAAGGAGAACTCCAACATAGAAGAGGCCTTCTTGTGTCTGGCTACTGAACTAAAGGTAACAATATTATTAAATATTCTGAGAAGGGTAATTGTAAATGTTGATGGCTCTAAAAATGGCTTTTAATGTAGAGACGACATGAAGCTGGGAACTTGCTCTTAGAAGATGAAGACACCGTTCGACTCGGAGAAGGTAGCAAAGTATCAAAATGTAACAGTTGCTCCAGTAAGCTCTTCTGAGTAAGTCAGCCTACAATAGTTTGCCTATCATGTGCCTTATTTATCTCATTTACTCTATTTGTGTTTTTTAATTTTGTGGGATTGTAGAAACTTAAGGTAAGCCTGAAATTTTAACGGATAGCTAGTATTTTTATTTATTAGAATTTTTATTTAATAGTATTTTAATTTAATATTATTTTTGTTTAATATTATTTTTTTTAATATTATCTTGTTTAACATTATTTTTTTTAACATAATTTTTCTTTAATATTATTTTTCTCCTCAAAATTCATCAGGCATAAAATTAAATTCTCGGACTATTAGATCTGATTAGACATATCCTAGGCATACATTCGGAATATCATAATAATAATGAATCTCACAGATAGAAAGCAATACCAAAACAAGTAGCTTTAGCTTCCGATTTAGTTAAAGATGTATGTGTTATTTATTTTTTTTGTTTCTATCTACTTTAAAAACGATATTACAATTGGTGCTTTTCATTTTGACGTCCTAACTAAATGAATCCTGCCAAAATTCGAATATAGCGATATTTATACATATACAATAAGTGTCTTTAGATGTAAGCTTTTTGTTAACTCTTATGCTATACTGTGTTGTTGTGGACTAACGTTAGCTCTCTTATTTTACGATATTTGAAAAATGATAATCTTGGAATTCTGTTACCAAAAAATAATACAGTATGTTTTTTCATGTTTTTATCATTGAAGAACAAATTTATTTCAATGTTACATTATTTTCTATAATTTGATCATCAAGGTTGTTACACCAAGTTGAATTCAATTGCAAAATATGCTTACTTGGGAAGGCCTAATTTGAAACCTACACTTGCAAATTGCAATAAGCAACTGCCAAATGATGTTATAATGATGAACGTAACAAGGAATATTGAATAAAAAATACAGGAAATTTGACTAAACGTACTGTTTACATCAAGGGTACATATCACACTTTTTGTTTGAAAAGTTGTAACAAAATAAAAAGTATTTACATATGAATTTTTTAAAGCTTTAAGCTATAGATTCTGTTTAAATCAGTAGATGGTACAAATTTTGTGATTTATTTTTAGTTGTCAAACAAAAATGTACATGTACTGGGGTCCGACGGTTTTGGTTTTTTTTAATTCTTTTTTTAAATCAACTTTCTTAATAAATCCTTTAAATTAATTAATATGTTAAATTGATTTTTGAATTAATATTTGAAATTGATTTTTGAATTAATATTTGAAATTGATTTTTGAATTAATATTTGAAATTGATTTTTGAATTAATATTTGAAATTGATTTTTGAATTAATATTTTAAATAGATTTTCCAACTAAGTTTTAAATTGATATTAGGATTAGTATTTTAAATTGATTTTTAAATTAATAATGTTTGTTTTAACGTATTTTGTTGTAAGTCTTATTTCCATCTAAGTAATTTTTAACACTTAAATTTTACTTTAAGTACTTGCCATAAGATATTTTTCATTTATCAGTATTAACCGAAATACTTATTTAGATTGTTTTAGAAAGTATACCTACAATAATTTTAGAGAGAGAGTAATTTTATTTACAACTTAAATTATTTTACAAATCATGTGTAGTTATAATAATTGTAAAATTTACATTACATACAAATAAATTACTATGTTACAATAAATAAACTCTCGTTATTTTAACATAAGGCATATTTCTAAATGTAAGAGGTATTCCTGTTCATTATTGCATTTGAGGACTACCTTCGACTAAAGTCACTCATCTATGATATTGCCATTTTTAGGCAACTTTTATATGATAATAGAACAATAAATACTGTCTCTATAAAGTATCAATTAATATTTCAGTAAAGTATGCTATTTATATCACACAATTAAATAACTACATAAACATATGAGTTGAGAATTAAGTTAACGAATAAGTTAATTAATCAATAAATATTTTAACCAAGTAATAAATAAATAAATTAAGTACGTACTAACTACAGACTAATGTTTGGCTTTCTTTACAATTTAAGTGTTTCAAAATATGTACAAGTTTCCCCTTTTTCCCAAAACCGTAGTACGTTGCACCTGATTGCGTTATTTATAATATCTATAGCATTATAAATAAGTTTTTTCGCATTATTCAAGTGCTTTTTCATATCTTTTTTACATGTTCTTCAATTTTGGGTTAAATGTTACTTTAGATTCTCTGTTTATTTTGATAGTGGATTCACCAGGGCTAATACTGTTGTCAATATCGTTGTGTACTTCATTCGATCCTTCCAAGTTCTCACTGTAATATGTAAAAATGTAATTCATTATTATTATATTAGTACTGAATTATATTAGTATTAAATTATATTAGTACTACATTATATTAGTACTGTATTATACGAGTATTAAATGATTTGCAATTATTATAATTTAATGGTGCCCTACCTGTACATATTGTGTTTTGATTGGAACAATGATTTAGAGCAATCTTTTATATATGGCCAACATTCTGCAGGGCTACCGTCAACTCCTTTTCCAGCTCTTTCGGCATCCACATATTCGGAGAGTAATTCGGAGAAGGGTGACTTGCTGGCACTGAAGAACAATCTTAACATTTCTCCTAGGAGGCCAAAGTTGTGAAGGGGGTGTGCATGCACTTCACATATTGCTCTTAGTAAGCAGGCTTTCCCATTCATCCCAAAATTTTCGAGGAAGTCTTCCACAACCAAGTAGAGTAGTGCCCTTTCGCCCCCATGGAAGGCATGTTTGTGTTGTTCGGGGATTTCCGGAGGTTTTTCTTCTTTGGTTATGGACCTTTTGCCCCGATGGTGGCTAATAAAATTGGCTATGTAATCTCCTAGGAGACCTCCGGCAGCTCGTCCCATTGAGCGAGCCAGCAAGGGGGGAAGGACCCCATAAGGATTTTCATTATCTGTTAATCCTAATTTGTTGAAGTCGACTGGAAAATTTGTGATATTATTAGGAGTTTTTGATTTGTTGAAAATTACTGAATTGTTGCATTGTTTAAGGCTGCAAACGAAAACTACTTTGAAACTCCTGACGTATAGGCAACTTTAAGTGTAGCCAATGTACTTATAGGGATATATGCAAATTTCTTTTTAACGATAGGCGCGTTATTTCTGCACAAATATCAAAGTATTTGGTACCAAATGAAACGTTAAATATACAGCTATAATGTGTTGTGGTCTATTTTTTGAAATTAGATAGTCAGTCTTCTTGAGACAGAGTGCAAATGAACTATCAGTGTAAGTATCTTCATCAAAGGCAAATTTAAAAAAATAGGCCACGGTACATTGTAGCTTTGTATTTTGCGTTTTATTTGGTACCAGACAGTCAATGATTGTTTAAGTCGGAGGTGCTAAGTACTTACTTGTAAAAGGCAAAGAAATTGTCATGTTGGAGAAAAATCCTTCCGGGGGATACCTTACAAATGGTAGCGAGAGAGAGGGCGATATAATCATGGTTGTGCCCGGTGGCAAGGCCAGCCGTCCATCTGAAGTGATCCATAATATCCTTTTTTGCCTAGAATGCGCGGCTTCTTTGGAAGACGAACTAGTTGTGAGGAACAAGAGGAATAAGCACAAGCACGTCCAGGATTTTCGATACAATACCACCAGCCTTTCTTGTATTATCATTATAGACTATCTGCAAGAATGAAATTAGTCATTAAATGGCGACTTAGTCGTCTAGTTCAAATTCATAATTTTACATAGTATGATGCTATTTCTGTACTTTTCTTTTCATTTTTGGTGACAAGGAGCGAAGCAGGTGAAACCGGACGAGTAGAGAACAATAATATTAAATCTTCATTAATAAAGTATGTACCTACAATCTTTTCTTATTAACAGATAGTTATGAAATGCTAAATATTTATAGAAATTTACTAAATGATTCGAGTAGCAAAACATTTTTTTTTCGGCGTGTGCCAAGTTGGCCACCCACAGGAGGGCGAAGCCTGAATACAAACGAAGTCCGGCCGATACATTTCTATAACGGAAGCAGTTGCACACTGGCACTTTTTTAATTCATTTCTTGGACAAGACTGTTACGTGACGCGACTCGGTATGCGAGGCTATTACCTCAAAAATGGCACAAAAGGTCGAATACTGCAGACGATACTCGCATCCACACGTTGCAAATTTATCCATCCTTGGTTTCTGATCCACTTTTTTGTAGGATAGACTCTTCTTCGTTCCGGTTTTGGGAAGGCAATGTTCTTTTGGTGCCCATTCAAACAATCATTTGCATCGGAGATTACAGTACCTACTCACGGCAATTTAATTTAACAATTATTTTGGAGAAATTTGAGTTAGTCCGATTGAAATTGATGATGATTGAAAAAAGAGTTAGGAATTCGTAAAGTGGCAGTAAAATGAGAAATAATTTGTTAATTTAAAAAAAATTAATTTGTTGATTAATGTACCTATGTGCGTAAGAACTAATCAAACACTTACATATTCAGCAAAGCAGATGAGAAAAAACACAATAATGTACAGTCCTGCAGAGACACAAGAGCGCATAAGTGGTTATTCTAAACATGTACGCGCACTTAAGAAACAATAATAACTGAACGCGAACCCCCAAGGAAAGCAAATTTAAAGAACGCCGAAAAAAATGTCAACCTGTTATCTCGAGCGACATTTGATTTTTGCACATGAAGAGTTTCAACTTTCCCTAGCAAAGCGACCACTTTTACGTACAGGAAGAAAAGCCCCCCTGAAAAACAGCTGTTATTGTTGCATTGGAGCCCCACCATCGGGGCCGGCCTTTGAATCAGCCGCCTGAAAATCCGCACGCCGATGAAAGAAACGTTTAAGACCGGTACCACATTAATTTAACATACTTATTACTTGTTCTTTTTTCTTTCGATATGCAAAAGTCATAAAAAAAAACGAGTCGCGCCGACCTAGTGAACCCTTAACATGAAAATACAAGTATTGCGGAATTATTGGAGCAGCGGATTTAGCAGCAATTTGCTTCGTTTTGTTTCAAGTAATTAGTCCCGAAGGTGTGAAGTGTTTAAGGCTGTCGAATATCTTCATTTCAGGCACGCTCCCGCAAATTCTTTTGCACCTTTAATTGGACGTGCCTTGACTTTTGACTCGCTTTCTGAAGAGGCACCAAAAGTGCATTTTAATTAATACTATTAAGGGGTTTTACTTTTTAGTATATAGCTCTACTTTTTACTTCATATGGTTCTACTTTTTGCTACATATGAAGTACTACAGCAGAGGAATATTTTTTTAAATAGAATTAAAAAAAAGATTTTTAAATAGTTCAAAACAATATAAATAAAATAATGTCATCCAAATCTGTACCTATTAGCGATTTCTCAGCACTACACTTGTGGTGTACAGTGGATGCTTAAATAAATGAATATCCAGCAGGAAACAAAGTAATCTTGTGACAAGATTTAAAATTAGAAATGCATTGATTAGAATTCCAGAATGCACGTAATCAAAATTCGAGGACGTTGCAGACCGTTGAAAGCCTTATAAAATATGCATTATCTCATAAATAAATAGCTTCATCGGTTGAACGTTTGATTGAAGCCAATTTTTCAATGCCATTGCGCTTGGGAATCTATTCTATATGCACGGGCCGCGTTCACCTAATTTCTATAAGAAATTTCTAACGTGACCCTATGAATGCCATCGTTTAATTTAAATTGCACGACGGCCGTGCCATTACTTATGCCCAAGCCAGACTCAATTAGTCTCGTTATTATAGTCGATAATTATTTCATAGTCCTGATCCCATTGGAACGGGCTTGAAACCTCTGATAACAAAACAGTATACCTACTCAAAACAAGTTGTTTATGCGGTTTAAGCGAAAGTACATTGTTAATAGTGTTTAATACTATAATGTTTATTCAACACCGAAAGCTGTGAAAGATTGAAATATTAAAGAATTGTCATAAGCGAAAAGAATACATAATTGATAAATTGTAGATATAAGCACAGATTAGGTTGTCTGTGATATAAGTAAGATTTATATTTTTTCCAAATTTTCGCTATAATGATATTTAAAAAAATATGGAGTGGTCTCCACTCGACTTTCTCGCAAGTTTCTAAGTTGCACTAGACATGATAAGACAGATTCACATTAGGATTCAGAACGATTTTTGAATAATTTTATTATACACACATGCATA